>JAMQGT020000485.1:0-254213 GCA_024447675.2 Pterophyllum scalare | reverse complement strand
GCTTGATACAGGGACATTAGTGAGTACAGGCCTGCAGGCCATTCTACAAGGAGAACCTCCCATGGGTCTTGTTTCAGAAACAAAACCCACACATGTTATGTTTAAAGGTCACAGTCAGATGTAGACTAACATTACAGTTAAAGAAGTGATTCACTGCAACACTTAGGCACTCTTCATGCAGCCTCTTGGCCTCCTTCTTCACTCTCCAAGACAGGCTACGTAATTTAAAGCAGCATATATATTAGCCTTAAATTACGTGTTGCATCTCAAGATGCAGTCGTGAACGGGAGCACACGTTTTCAAGGCTCAATACGTCCTTGCAATTCCAAGCATGCATAGCACAACAGTGTTTGCGTTCTTTACTCTAAGGACAACTACAAGCCTGCGTGTGCATCGTAAATGGTTATCAGAGCAGAGGTGAGGTGCGCATGCCGACGCAGGCTATGAATCCTACAGCAGCAGCAAAACAGAGGCGGATTGATTAGAGATGTAATAGATGATATTATTTTGTTCCTTGCGTTTGCTTTTTTTTTCTCCCTCCTTTTTTTGGAATCAGTTAGATGTGAATCATTTCAAGCTCGTAAAAGGATTCCAAATACTAAAACTCAGTCAAGTCAAGCATACTGCAGAATAAAAACTTACAAAGTTACAAAGTATGGGATGCATAAATTAACAGGATCGCACCAGTGAGCTCTCTCTCTCTCTCACACACACACACACAGGCATGAATGTACACATCTGCCAGGCTTGAAACTATAACATATTACAGATGTTAGCCAGTTTTGAGCAGCGATCAAAAATAAATAAATAATAAATCCACTCCTTATTAATTATCTCTGTGTTTTTACCGGCTTTTTACAATTTCTTCATGCAGAAGAATAATAAGCGTTACTTGATTATCACCTCCGCATTATTATGTTGTGACACCAATGAGCCGCCCACTGGAAAGCTAAATTAATGTTCTCAGAGGCAAAGGGGAGCAAAGAGGCTCAGAAGTTGGAGTGTGGCTGCTTCACAGGGCGTGTCCACGTCAAGGTTGTGTACCTATTGTAGGTTCCTGCTTGTACTTCTTTGAGTGTTTAGTTTTGTTTCATCTAATTGACATTCAGTCTCTTTTAATCTCTACTTTTACGTTTAGGCACCCAAAACTGCTTGGTTAGGATGTGGGTTTAAATATCTCCTGCACACAGAAAAATTACACTAGATCCCATTAGTTGACAAAATGGAAGTACCTGATGATGTGGGATTGAGAAGGGTTATATCAAGATTCAAACTCAGCCTTTATTTGCATCCCAGTTACACACATGTGAAGTTTTGTGGCTGCATCTTGCACAGCTGTTACTGTATGTTGGATGTTGAAAAAAATCAGACTGACAGACAGACAGAAATAGCTACCTGCCAAGGTAGTTATGCTGCATAAGTGTCTTCAAAACCCCATTTTGCTCACACACACACACACACACACACACACACACACACACACACACACACACACACACACACACACACACACACACACACACGCACACAAGCAAGCTCACAAACTTAAACTGACATCTGTAATGAAGTTCATATTTAAGATGAAAACAAAACAAAAAACAATCTGTCACACTGATCCTCAGTTTCTACAGATCCCATGACAGACTCCTTCACTTAATCACCTTCTCTACTATTCTTCCTCGTAAACAGATGCCCTCTCCTGAAAACAAATACCTGTTCCCCTGCCCTCATGGTTCATAGGGTTTCAGTATTTGCCAGGCGGGTGTCTTGCATTAAAATGCCTTTGTACTCCTTGCACTGCTGTAATAAAACCCAAGCATTTAACATGTGTATTTATGGTTCTCAATAACCCAGAAGTCTTAATAAAAATGAAAGCTGACATTGGCATGAAGGATCCTCCTCACTAGCTGTCTTTAATGTCCAGAACATTCCATTAAAATGGGAGCACTTCCTTAGAAGTAGAGCTTTTATCCTGATTGCTTACTGGAAGAGAGGGTGGAAAAAAAAAAGAAACCAAACGACCTTCAGCGCCTCTACACCTAGCCCTTCCCTCGTGTGCGCTCTGTGAATGGACATGCCTGTGTGCACATATGTGCAGGGATGGGATACACACATTGACACTGAGTGTGAACAGCATAGTATGTGTCCTTTAGGTTTTCAATTGAGAAGCATGTGTTTTAACTCTGATATGCCTGCACTCAGAGATATATGTACAAATGCACATGTCTGACTCACTGGCCACTTGCTATTCTGTTCATGCACAGAAAAAGCCATCTCAATTTTTAAATCATAATGATTATTAGGAGATAGGGAAAAGCCAAATCTGCATGTTCAATTAGCGCTTGTGCGATGCCAGATAGATAATACATGGGACTGGCTAATGTCCTTTCTTTTGAACTTCTTTAACCATTTTCTTTTTGAAGCTGGAAAAAAAGAAGATGGGGACAGAGATTTTCCTCAGTGGGAACACAACTGTTGAGCTACATTTAATAAGCTGGTCAAAAACACTCTCCTGCCGAGAGATACTGCGCTTTTAATGACCATTCTGCTTCCAAAGTCTCAGATGTGCAGCAAGATTGCTTGCCACATACCAGACAAGGCAGCCATTTTATTAATAGCAACACACCACACATGCTGCAGACTAGGGAGCAGAAACCTAGAAAGGGAGACAGGCGAGAGAGACGTACTGGCATATGGTGAAAAAGAGCATGTCCCATGCATGCTTTTACTGTCTGTGTAGGCAAGGAGACAGATGGGTGCAGTAAGGAGGAGATTGGATGTAGGAGGCAGGGCAGGAACCAGGGTCTAAAAAGCTAGCCCTCATGAGAAGACATCCAGACCAGCCTCCACACGGACCAAAGGGGGAAAACTCTGTGATGGATGTACACTGTGACTGGAGCCCTCGGCACGCCCACATGAAAATGCCACCAAGGCCAGGCCAGCGGAGCAGGCAATCAAAGAGAGAGGCCAGAGGGCCAGGATGATATAGGAGAATTCAGCTTATTAAATAAGCTTCAGGAGGAGCATGGAGCATCTAAAATAAGTTGTCACTCTGCCACCAACAGGCATGAAAAGAGTCCCTGTTAGATGGAAAGTCTATGCCACTGCAGGCAGTGATGACAGACTTTGTACAGTAAGAGTGGGAATACTGTCATTAAATACACCAACACACCAGGGAGCTTCAGTACAGTGTGTCATCATTGATTTATTTTTTCTTTTTTTTTTTTCATTTTAACCTGGGCCTCATTATCTTGCATCTGAGCAGAACAGGAAGGGAAACATTTGTGTATGTAGGCATGTAACTCTTCTACTCATTCTATATTATATGCACCACAAATGTGATGCCACTCCTTTTCTAGTGAAGAGGTTTTACTTGTAAGCAAGCTGGAGTATAAATTCAGGAGCCATAATGCACTGTGAGTATTGTTTCCTGACTTAATTTTCATTCAGACTGCAAAGTAGGAAACTCAATATAAGACGCTCTACCAGAGATGCAGCAGTCTGCTGACATGGATAGAAAATCATTACACAAGTCCATTACTAGAGGCCACCTGAAGCCAGGTGTTCTCATGAAACAGTCTATAATTCCTTTGATTATATATTTTTAACCTTAATTTTCAACACTTTGTAGATCCAGACACTTTGATTCCTTTCTTGTTTATTACGTTGCCTTGGCAACAACATCATCCTAACAGTTTTCGCCTCAACGGTTTAGACCAAAGGAGGGGTGGGGTGGTGTACAGTGGAGGCTGTGAAAGCAGGTGCAAAAAGACATTTCTTCACTTGTATTTCCTGTCACATCCAGCAGCCCACTCCAGTCCTAAACTTTATATAATTACAACAATCTGTGCTCCGAGAGAGTCTGTGTGAAATCTGATTGCCATTGGTAACATTCGCAGCAAGAGTCCTGGCGTGATAGAAGGCTTCCTGTTTCAATTTGCTAGGATCGCTCAAGTTTTACTGGCTTTTTCTTTTTTCTTATCCCATCAGTGGGGCATACATTTCCATTCAGGGGAAAAAACAGAGCCGGTAATATCCAATTTACTGGGAGGAGATGGTTTCTCTGGCAGTATAATAACATGCTACATGGAGCGTAGCATTATGAAGTATGAATAAAAAAAGGCATTTATGGTAAAAATTCAATTCAAAAGCAGTCATCATTCATCGGAGGAAATCAAGGCAATTAGTAACACTTTAATGCAAATTGGAGAATGCAAAACATATCACAAATCCTTGTAACTGTAATGGGGTTCCAAGGAAGAGACTATCAAATGACCTCTTTCAAACGCGCACTGGTCGGTCCACTAATCAAAAATCCAAGAGGAGAGATTTCACTCTGTTCTTGAATAGTGTGTGCTTCTGTGTGTGCCAGTGTGTGTGTATGTGTGGTGATGGGGGTGTATCGCTTAATAGCTTTGTGGCCACAACGCTGTCTGAGACCAGGCCTCTATCTACTGCAAGAATGGTTTCTTTGATGTGGTTTACTTCCATGTAATGTACAGTAATAGCCCAGTGTTACGCCTCCAACCATCTGTGTCCAAAGCAACATGTTTGTGGCTTGTTAACATTTTCACAAGTCAGCTACATGAGTGTGGCCAAATGTAAAGATCTCTCATTTGGAAGATTGCCATTAAATAACATACAAAAAAAAAAAAAATAACATTGCTATATTACAGTATAGCAATGTGTGAACACAAGTAAGCCAGCAGTCTGAGAGCAGAATGTTCTATCGAGGTTGTGCTATGAGGTCTTTAAGATAAGATCAAGCCTGATTATTCAAGACCTTGTAAGGGCTACTCTAACCGAGCACTCAAAGCAAACCTCATTCACCCACATTCATACAAGCAATTTTTCTTTCTATTCTTCATCGAACATTCATACTCTGAAGGCTGTACAAGGGGCAATTCAGGGTTCTGTATCATGCAGACTGGAGTAGCCTGGGAATTGATCCACCAAGCTTCCAATTGGTAGAACACCAACTCTGCCTCCTGAGCCACAGCCACCCATAATACTTTACATGCACCTTCTTGCACTACAGGCAGTTTGTTCTAATTTTTGTGCCCCACCCTACCTCATCTCTCACGCCCCTCATTAGCGCATAGGGAGCCGCTGGCAGTCCTCACCGAGGACCACAACCTGAGATCCAAACATATACCATCTGTCATTCTCTTGTGTCAAATCTAATTGACGATGCAGTCCTTGCTAGTGAAGAGCAAGAAAGCCTTTGAATGTTTTCAAAATAACTGTAATCATTTCAGATTCAGTATTTATATTTGTATGAGCCTCCTGCAAGAACTTACCTGTGATGCTCCATCTTAATTTAGTGATGCATTAGAGGAGGATGAGTATGAGGGATGCTTATTGCATATTCAAGTCAAGCACACACATTGCATTTAGCATTAAAGACAACGTCAACATGAGCAGTAAATCACCATGAGGTAGCATTAATGTAGCAGATAAATATTGTGGCTAAAAAAAAGATATCTTTAAGCAAGTTGCATCATTTAGAATGACTATAACTACCTTAAAAGCTCTCCTTGACATACATTGTCCTTATTTATATATTGCTTTCAATGTCACACTACACCTAGATTTTATTTTTGACACAGAGAGGAATGCTAACAAACCAGCAAGGTGTCAAGGCCCACATGTGGATTGAAATCGACCGTGGAGTTTCCATTTCTGAATTGAAAATCACATTCATTTGAATGCAGACACATTCGTCTTAATATATTTCTTATGCTGCACAGTAAAACAGATTACATTACTCGCTGTAACTCACTATCTGCACGGCCAGATAATATCAAGAAACCTGCACACCAGCAGGGGTGAACTCAACAGCTGTATCACACACGCACCCCCCCAGCCCCACCCTTCTGCTCCATTGTACCTTCAGAGTGGTGGGAGAGGGTGAGCAGGCTGACACAAGAAGCTCCAATCCCAGAACCAAACACAGTGATGCGATTGGAATCTCCTCCAAAGAAGCCGATGTTCTCGCTGATCCACCTCAAAGCCTGGATCTGGTCCAAGAGTCCATAGTTTCCTTTAGCTGCCTGGTCACCCGTGCTGAGGAATCCTGCAACACACAGAGAAGAAATGAAAAAGCCATGCAGTGAAAGCCAGAGTCAAATGAATCACACATATAAAGTGGGGTAGCCACAAAAGGTTATCCACAATGACGGACACCCCACCCTGGTTTTGTCAGAAGAACCACAACACCAGGTGACTGCAGCTGTGAAATTGTGACTTATTGGGTGGCTCTTGGTAAAATTGGAGTGTGTGTGTGACCACATGTCATCTGCACTTTATTGGAAATCAATGCCGTGTCTCCCTGGGTAAACAGTCATCATCAACAATATCGAGCAGTCGTGATGAAAAACTTGCAAATCTATGAAAACGCTAAGGACAGAGAACGAGGGGGAAGAAAAAAGCTTTAAATGCTGCAAAATACTCAGTATGGACTGCATATATATTATGCATTATATGTTATCAAAGTTAATACCTTCCTCTGACATATTTCTATTCTCTCTCATATTCTCCAGTGCAACATACTTTCAGTCTGAACATTCGCATCCAGCACTATTTCATGTACATTCTTTCTCCATGTCAGTAATCTGCTAGATTTGGACAATGTGTTTCTCCTGGCTACATCAGAGCTCATGTTCACCCACCATCCTTTCCCAGTTGCTCTCCAGGGCCTAAGCTCTGATGACTGATGGGGTAATGGAGAGTCATGGGAGAAGATCAAAGGCAATCAATCCCCAAAGTCCCCATGGTGGAATCGGTGTCCATCAAACCCGTGAACATGCATGTGAGGTGACAGATGGGTGATGCGTGGAAACCAGCACCCCACTCTCTTTAGCAGCAATGCTGCCAAACACTTCACAAGCAATAAATGTGTTGGTGGTGAATGTTTGGAAGCCTCCAGTGGTCCTTCAGCATCTCGGCATTGTTCCTAACATCTATTTCATGGTCTATGCCTCCATATGATGATAAACTCTCAAAGGGAAGGAAGAGAGCAGTTTTGATATCAGCAACACATAAAAAAGATTAAATATATGTGTTTCAACTCAGGTCAACACAACAATGCTCACTTTAGATGCACACTGATTAGAAAGTAGCTTTCTCTCTGGTCATTAGCTGTTTATTTTGAGTAATGTCTGTACAAAAAAACCAACCCTGGTACTTATTATTTCCCTTTGTCTGAATCCGGGCACAACCTCTCATCGCAACCCGAATGGCAAACCCACCTCACCCTGAGGGCCTGTTGGCAGACACAAAGAGGGTGGGCAGGGGAAAGGCCAGGCCTGATCATCGATTGGAGAGAGGCAGTGGCACAGGAAGCAAAGCAGGAGACAAATGGATCAACAGATGGTCTCCTTCAGATGCATCCCTGAGGATGACAGAGCAGCAGGGCACATGCAGAGTGAGAGTGAAAGAGACAGACGCAGACGGAGAGAGGAGAAATCGGGGCTCCAATTGAAGAGCTTTTCCTTTTCTTTTTCTCTTGCGGCTCCTCCTCGCTTTCCGTCATCACTAAAGGACAACAGCTTTTACAACCTTCTCGAGGGTGCACGGAGGAGAGCGAGGGAGACAGAGAGAGGGAGGAGAGACGTGACTCTCCCAGAATAACCCTCATTTGCAAAATGGTTCACACTTCACCAAGTGTATGTCAGTTGGGTTAAGAAATGTCAGGAGACTGGCATGTAAAAACGGACTCTGTACAACTGTTAGGCTAATTGAAAAAATGTTGTGAACATTATCCATGTGGCATTGTAATATGTGGCATTCCAAAATGACAAGATGTAAATCATTAGAGTTGAATCCTCGGCTGGCACAATAAAAAAAACAAAAAACCACACTGCATCATGCCATGGTCTTTCGTGACTTCTTGTTTAGCTGTGTGGATTCCTCCGCATAAATAAAACTGGTCATTAAAATGTAGAGGTGGAATCCAATATCTTAGACAGAAAGACATGCTGCAGGCACCATTTAAAAATACATCTAATATAGCTTCTGGTTATGTTTTAATTGGAAAGGTGACAGAAAGTATTTTCTTTGGAAAGCAATTAAGATAGCAAAGTAATTGTTTTTATGCATGGCTATTTCTATTTTTACATTTATAATAAGCTTTTGCTGTTTTATGCTTTTACTATGGATGTGATATTTTGCACATATTTTCCTCAGGTTACATATGAATTTTAGTTGATCACCTATAGAACACCTCAGTCTACTCTGCTAAATAGAAAAAAAAAAAGAAAAAAAAAGAAAAAATATATATAAAATACACTTACTTTAATGACAGAAATAATAACATATAATATACTATGTAGCTTCACTTTGGTTCTGGTTTGAGTTCTCTAAATTTCTCTTTACGCACCAGGGATGGGGTTATAGATTCCAGATATAGCAGATGATCCCTGTCTGATCAGCACTGCGTGGGCTTTGGCTGCACATGAACCATGATGTGCAGTGCACTCTCTGTTCACAGCTCACACCTACACAGGACCTTGGGATTCTGGACTGAAGCTCAATGCTTCTGAAGTGTTTGATCAAGCTGGCAATGTGCTTGACTGCACTACTCAACCTGACATCCATTTGATTTTCTTTCTTTCTTTCTTTCTCTTTTTTAAACACACATTAGGTGCTTTACAAAGAGCATATAATTAAAAACTGTAATCACATAATATCCATCTTTGTTAGCTGCCCAAATTCAAATCAATATGCAAATTTTCTTTCATATGATCTCACCGATTAACTTTACCCCAAATTGTATACACAGTTACAGTGTCCCAGTCAAGTTAATGTGACAAACGTAAAATAATCATTAAATAGTAAATAGTTCTATTTGAACTGTGTAAACAAATAAATTATTAATTATAAAACAAATAATTTGTGCTCATTTAATTTTCCCTGTGGCATTTTCACTGTTGCTTGCTGTGAGCTCTCTAACAAACTATAGATTTGTTGTGGGGTATTTTCCCTTCACTCACTAAGTGAGGCAATGCCTGTGATAATGCATGGTTTGCCTGACACTTTTTCTCTTAAACTGTTAAAACGCCACCTAAAAAAAAACAACCTTTGTCTTGTATATCAAACTTGAGAGCTTCAGCAAGATGTGTCGGCTTAAACAGAGAAAACAAACACTTCATGACAGGGAAACGAGAAAATACATTTTTTTTAAAAAAAAGCATTATTTAAGTTATTCCTCTTAAATCATATAAGCCAGACCCATGATACTTTTTAATAAGATCGAGTGAGAAAAGTATTTATAAAAGAACCACATTTCAAAAGAGTAACTTCAAATGGTCTTTGTGGCTGAAACAAAGATTTCCAAATATGGAATCCAGCATGTCTGCACAGTTCAGCTGGATTAGGCATTATGTTTGCATGAGAGTATCTTATTCACCACAAATGGTATGAGTTAATAACAGTGATTGTGTGGCCTTTCTCTGTGTGTTAGAACTGTAATTTGTACTGACTGATTACATGATGAGTTTTTGCATCATGTCCCAAACCTATTCTTCCCTGACAGTGATGTGGTGCTGTATGGGGAACAGGCATTTCCTCCTTGTGGCAGCGCAGAGACAGAGACTCATTCCTGATCTCAGTCGCAGTGGCAGCAGACAACGTGGTCTGGTCACAGCTGGGTCAGGTCACACCTGTCTCCTTGCATTGTCCTTGCTGGACAAAACACTGTGTGTGTGTTGTACAGCACCCCCTGCGAGTAACGTTGCTTCCCTTATTACCTTAACATGACCAAGGGGTCAGATAATGTATGCAGCACGTCAGCGTCCCCTCGACAGCACACAGTGACCAGGTGATCTCTGTTCAAACATCACAATAGTTGTGTATTACAAAAAAAGTGCAGCGCATGATGTCACATAATGTGTTTTTTTTACTTGATCATGTTTCATCGATATTTGTGTTCCACCATCTCAGTCTAAGCTGAGAGCGTGCATTTCCTCCAGAGCCAAGGGAGTGATTTCCTTTTGCCATGCTTCTCAGCATTGATATTGCTTTATTGATTATGATTTAAATGTCTGTTTCCCGTACGGTGGGCTACAACTTAAAAGTGGAGCAGCAAGAGGTGATGATAATGATCGCTCTGACCCCAGATATCTCTTTTAGCTCGCTCTCCCAGATAATAGAATGTGTGTAAACTAATGGTCGAGGTTGAGAAGGGGTTGAGAGAGGGGGAGGGTGAGCGCTAAAGCTTGTTGAGCTCAAGATTCAGCTTACATAGGGATAGATGGAGGGAACAGATAGGGGAGGGTAGGGGGATAGAGAAATGGAAGGGAAAGCATTAGGATGGGAATAACAACGGTGACGTAACAGAGGGAAAGTTTCTTGGTTTTCTGTTGAATTGATTCTTGGTTTTACTTCACCTTTTCCCCGTTTCTTTCTACATCTCATCCTCTCCCTCTTTGGGGGAGCCGTTTAACAAGGCCGTCTGTGTCCAAACTCTCCTTTAGAGCCACCCCTCCCTCCCCGGCCTCCCTCTTGCCCTCTCCCTCTATCTCTCCCCCTCCTCCCTTCTCTTTTCTCAGGAAATAAAGGCCCACACAGTCACAGCCTTGACAGCCCCCACTAAGAATCCCCAAATACAAAAGAGCTTCAACTTCCCCCCAGACAGGCCTGGGTTGAATGAGAGCCTCTGGGGTGTGGATGAGAAGCAGAGGATGGAAGGGGCCACCCTCCTCACAGCCACATAAAGGGCCTATGTGTCAGGCTCACGATGAGCAAGGGGCATACCCAGCGGTCCATCCTCCACACAGGGAGCTATACCCATTACATTTTTTTATCAGTTTTTTGGGCGTGGATTCAGGACACTGGCAAGTCTCAAAAAGAAGAAAAGGAATGGTGGGTGAGGGGACTGGGGCGTGGGCTTGAATGAAGGTGACTGCCACTCGGATCAGTGTGCAACTCCTGTTTACAGCTCGCTGCCCAATAATGCGGCTGGAGCACAGTCTGATCTGAGAACAGGAGAGTGAGAGAGAGCTAGAGAAACAGAAAGAGAGCAAGCGAGGGGGAGTGAAGTGCAGACAAGCACAAGAAAGCCTCTCTATGGCATCCTGAACACAGAAGACTCTTTACTCAACACCACATCATAGTTTCTGGTTGACAGAAAAATAAAAACTCACAGGAGAATCACATATTTTCTGATTGTCACCCCTATAAATTACTTATTCCATATTAATTAATATAACATGAGCCCATAATTGAACTAGAAAATAGTTAAAGAATTTATGTATGAGTCCTCATCCCCTGCATGCCCCCCGATCCTGTGCTGGCCTCATCACAGATTAATAATTAAACAAAAAATCAGAACCCCTCACATGGCAACAAAGTCATCTGATGTTTCAGGCCCTGGCCCTCGACACTCAGCAAGTTCAAACGGAATGACAACACAGCCAGTAAACTGCAGGTCAACGCGGCGATGACTATAAGAAACCTAATTACTTTGGCTTATCATTAGTCTCAGCTGCACAAAGCGCCCCAGACGCAGTAGGTGCAGCGTGTCGGTGAAAGGTGGCTGGACGCTGCCAGAGTTAGAATATTATGCATACTGTGCTGCTACATACAGACTGAGCCACTCACATGGAAAATGTGGTTTGTGTACAACAAAGCAACGAAAAAAAAACTACAACAAAATGTCAAGAGGGAAAATCCATGCCGCACAGACACCAGAGCTCATCTGACACGAATCTGAGCCTCTAAAACCCAGATCTCTTACAAACAGACAAGGGCCTGTTATGGCAGGCGGGGATGAAATACAGATACTGTAAGTCAAAGCTGGTGGTGCACGTGGCAGCTGCTGGTTGTCCTGCATGTGATTTCGGGGGCTGCTTAATCTGATTGTATGATGTGTCCCAATGGTCAGACGACACTGTTCAAGGGCTCTGGTGAATAGCAGCTCTGGCAGCAACTACAAATGAGCAGTTTGCATATGTATGACCCCTGGCATCTGAGCACCACTCCATCAATCACACATCGACTATTGCAGCTGTCAGTTTTGTTGCTTCCCTCCTGCTTTCCCCTCACGATCCCTCCTTTTGCCAGGTCTGTTTCCTGCCCTTCCCTCCTTTCTGTGTTTTTCTCTGTTTCTTTTTTCATCCAACCTATCACCTTCTCTCTTCTCGCAGCATCGTTCTTTTTGCATAATAGCACGGACAGAGGCTTCTCAAAGACAGCGAAATGCTTTTACACGAAGTGTAGCTTTGCGTCTCACAGCTGGTGCGGAGGCGGGCCTGCATGCTTCCACAAGGGGAGAGGGAGAGACTAGTGTTTGAGAGTCACAACTGTGAGGTTAAGCAGCACTTTGGTTCCACTTGGAGGAACACACATCCTTTTTCGCACAATAATTTACCTTTACTAATGTCTGAGGTTTAAAAATATATATATTCTTAGAGTATAATCACGATCCTTTGTTCAAAACAAGATGTCGTCAGGGCGCACTGTCTCATTTTTTGGCCCGTGGCGGAACAAGTTCAAAGGCATGGTGTGAAAAATGACATCAAGACTGGGTGATGTAATTTGAGGGCGTGGTGAGAAAGTTTAGCAAAAGCCAGCTCTGGGAGGACGAGGCAGTGTGCAGTGATGCAGTGATACCACAGAAGAGATCAGAGCCCAGCTTATCAAAGCACATCAGTGGAGCAGGGCAGGAGAAAAAGGTCATCATTTAGAGCATCTTCAAAGCCCAACTCCACTTCTCCTCAGGTTGAAGAAGCTCTGATGGCTGGCCATAATGAGCTTAGGTTTGGTTGACCCTTCCACCGGCGAAATTGAGAAATAAGCCCAGGCGGCCAGTCTTACAGCTTTCATTTGTGATACTGTAAATCCTGCCTTCAAGTATTTGTTCATTTATTGAAACCCGCCAACTTTAGTTGTAAATCTAAGGCAGCAATTTGAACGAACATCTGTTTTCCAGAGGTTTAGCACTGTGCTATGTGCTGAATGAGTGATTTCTTGTTTGTCTTCAGTTGGGTACAATATTTTTGGCAACAAAAAGTAGCGCTGTTGCCAGTGGAGCTGTGCTCTGATTTGAAACTGGCACAAAGCTCAGGAAAAGCAATAATTTTACAGAAACATGTTGTTTGATTCTGCTCATCGTATGCTGAAAGAAAGATTTGGACCTGCTCTTGTACATGTATGACTGTACCATGGTTCAATATACCAGACCATAGTGAGCACTCAGAACAGTGGTGATAATTTTTGCTTTTCTTGTTTTAAAAAAAAATGTCCTGAAAAAAAGGGAAAAATATATATAACAATCAAATCTTCTGCTCAAGTATTACCTGTGGAGTCAAAGCCTTAAAAAAAAGCGTGTCCCTACTTACTAGGGAGCTCTACTCTTGCCCAAAATTACACAAAGGAACTTGTATTGGATGACATGTTCCTCCATTATAGTGAAGCTGTAGTTTATTTAGAGGCAGACAGAACTTATTGTACTATCATGAATACTTTCTAGCATAACAAAACCAAGAATGAAAATTGTCCCCAACAAATGCACGTTTGTACTTGCTGAAATCTACTGTGTCTAATTATTTTACAAACTAATTTGGGCTTTAAAAAAAAAATCAACCAAAAAACTGGGGGCCAAAAGTCTGATGTCACAACAGAATATATTTGTTTTTTGCATTTGTTATCAATTAAATAGAAATTTTGTCGTTATAAATGAAAATGTTGGTTTTATAATTTACATAAATTAATATAATATAATCAACATAAATCATAATTGCATAAATCTGCATATAATCTACATAAATTTCATTACAGAAGATCTTTGAATATTTGGCCCACTCTCCTTGTTCAGCACTTGAGCTGGCAGAGACTCAACAAGTTTGTGTAAAACCTGACAACCCATATTGCCCCAGCATAATTTGAAAATCTTTCTAAGTGCTTTTTTGTGATGTCACTAAATGTCTGATTTTTGAGTCCAGTAAAAAGTCATTTTACAGTTACCACTGTGCTGGAAGATGTTAGCCCACCCTTAGGCTTGGTTTCCCCTTCCCAGTGTTGATTGACAGACTGGTACTCATTCTCAGAGAATGTGATATAGACGTCTTTAGACACTGGTTGGAGTTTTTAGTGCTTTTATTTCTTTTATCTCCACTTAAGTTGATTTTCTAGACTGAAAAAAAGCCTGATACGTGGATGTGTGGTCACTTTTAGTCTCTCTTTGCTAACTTGGATCCACCTGATCCTGATTTTGCTCATTTTAGAGTGTTGTTTCTTCCCACCTTTGTAACCTTTGGACTTGGCATGATCCGACACTACGAAAGCCCCACTTTGCTTGGAATACCATCCTGAATTATGACACTTTCACTTGGTTCTGATGCCATGTTTCATGCTACAAAGGCTGCAAAATCATTTACTGAAACAAGCCTCTAATGAGAAGATGGGCACCAAAAGTCTGATGTCAGGGTTAGGGTTTTCTTGACATGGTCAGTGTCACAAACATGATCCAGTTTAATTGCTGACCTAGAAATGTGCAGAATCTGAAATCACTCATGCCATAAATTTTTGCTGTGGGTGAATGATTTGTAATATATTCTAGCATTAGATGAAACTGTAACAGGTTTTCCATGGTCTCCACAGCATATACTGTATCAGTAACCTCTGGTTAAAAAAAAACAAAAAACCCAAAACAAACTATATTCAGTAGTAAAAATAGATGGGAAGACAAAAAGTACTGAGGGATATAATAAGATATTATTGACAATAGCAGACATATAGAATATCACCAGCCTTTAAGCTTGTGAAAGACAGCAGTGATAAAGTAAACTGAAATCATGATTTTAAAATCTTTTAATAGCATAAAGCCTGTCCGACATAACAAATCATTTTCTACTGTAGTACATATGACAGCTATCTTTTTTTCCAAAGCTCACTGGGGAGGGGGTGTCATAGGGCGACAGGCAGGTACACCCTGGACGGGCCTATCACCCTAACACAGTACTAACACATCGAGACAGACAACCATTCATACTCACAGCTTAGAATCACCTAACCCCACGTGTGTCTTTGGACCGTGGGAGGAAGCTAGAGTTCCCAGAGAGAACCCATGAAGATTTGAGGAGAACATGCAAGGCTGCACACACAAAAAAAGGCTGGATTCAAACCCAGGACCTTCTTGCTGTGAGGCAGCAATGCTAACCATTACACCACCAGGAAGGCAGACACCAAGACAAACCCTCCAGTAAGAGTGGGCAAAAGTGCACGGTCCAAAAACAGACAAAAGGTTAATTCACAAGAAAGTCCAACACACAGTAAAAATCCCCAAGAGGGAAGTAAAACAATAAAAATGAAAAAAACAACAACATTCAAGGTTAGAAAGCTTAACTGAGTTGATAAAAGACAATCAGACAACTGGAGAGTACAGGAGGTACACTCACTGCCACTTTGTTAGGTACCCCTACTCAACTACTCATTAATGCAAATATCTAATCAATGCCTTTAAGCACATAAACATGGTCAAGATGACCTGCTACAGTTCAAACTGAAAGGGGATTTAAGTGACTTTGAATGTGGCATGGTTGTTGATTCCAGACAGGTTGGTCTGAGTATTTCTGAAACTGCTGATAGGCTGGAATTTTCCCACACAACCATCTCTAGGGTTTACAGACACCAGACTGCTTTGAGCTGATAGGAAGCCTGTCAGCTAAGAACAGGAAACTGAGGCTCACAGGCTCACTAAAACTGGAGACTAGAAGACTGGAAAAATGCTGCCTGCTTTGATGAGTCTTGATTTCAGCTGCCACATTTGGATAGCAGGGGCAGGATTTCACATAAACAACGAGAAAGCATGGATCCATCCTGCTTCGTGGCTGCTAGTGGTGGTGTAATGGTGTGGGACATAGTTTCTTGGCACACTTTGGGGCCTTTAGGACCAGATGAGCATCACAGGCTACCTGAGTATTGTTGCTGACCAAGTCTATCCCTTTATGATCACACTGTGTCCATCTTCTGACGGCTGCTTCCAGCAGGATAATGCATCATGTCCAAAATGTCAAATCATCTCAAACTGGTTTCTTGAACATGACAGTAAGTTCACTGGACTTAGATGGCCTCCACAATCACCAGATCTCAATCATCTTTGCGATGTGTTTGAACGGGAGATTCACATCATGGATGTGCAGCCAACAAAACTGCAGATCTGCCAAATATGTCAGTGTGGACCAAAATCTCTGAGGAATGATTCCAGAAGTTCAGCATAATGGCAAACATTCTCAGCATAGGAATGGTGCTCCAGATTAATCTAATTCTTGCTAATTCCAGAGTCACTCTTAATTTACCCTTTTACTGAAAACAATCACCAAAAAGTTCATAAGTAATAAAACATGACAGGGACATAAAATACAAAATAAATCCAATAAAGATAGTTTCATTTTCTTCATTAAGATCAGAAATAAGACTTGAGGTTGAACTAGAATTCATTAAAATCGATAGGAAAAATCTATAACAATAATAATAACAAAAAAACTACACCCAGGCCAGCCAACTCAAACTACAAGGACATTTTTTTTTGGTTGGGACAACTGGTAAGGTTATGTGCGCATATCTGGCTTGTCTTTGGGCTCCAGCCATGTGTGTATTAGAGAGTAAATGGAAGTGCCACGGCAGTGAGTGTGGGTGAGTGCACAACCACTGTGTGCACAAGTGCAGAGAAGGGCTTCCAACAGAGTGTGTGTGTGTGTGTGTGTGGGTGTGGGTGTGCATGTGTGTGAGTATTTGTTTGTTTGTGGATGTGCATGTGTGGCGCAGTGGTGGGGTGCAAGTGGGGTGGTGTTGGTACGGTGGTGGTGGGGTTATGCAGTGAGGGAGGTATGGATATTAATCACCATGAGAAGCATGGTTCTGTGGCGCTGCACCGAGATGGATGGGGTGTGAGTGCAGTGATGTCACCCTGACAAATGGACCGGCCATGTTGGCTGAGACTCGCACATCGCCTCTCATTTCAATTAGTTCCTCACACAACAACCTTCCTAACCCACAATCTGCAGGTTACACATGCACAAACACATACACTTTAGCCAAAAACACACCCCCTCGAGCGCCTCGACCCACAGCCCTCTAACAAGATGCACTGATCTGTAAGAATACAGTGGAGCTGCTTTAATTAATCTAACTCAATTATGACAGTGCTTTTGCTTTCAATCCCAACAGCCAGTCACTCATTACCATTCATATTATCAGCCAAAAGCACTGACTAGGTCTATGGCCAGCGCACTAGCCAGTGGAAACTGGCAGAGAGTTCTGGGTGTGTTTATGAACTAAAGACTGGGCACTGCCCGTGTGTTTTCCCACAATATCAATTTGATGAAGTGCCGAAATGATGGCAATGTGAGCAGCTGCTCTGGCCAATGGTAATAGCATGCACTTACTCTCTTATGTGGAAAAAGGTACAAGATCTGTACCAGTCATTGCAGTGAGCAAGAGTGCTGACAGACTTGAGTTCAGGTGTAAAAGGTCTAACCTGCTCACTAGCTGTTTATTGGCTTGTTCTAAAAAGCTTGACACAGCTAACTAATGGAGCCAAGGCTGATTTGAAAGTGTCTGTCACTTATAAAAGAAGTGTTAAGCCCTGTTTTCAAAGGTCTGATGCTGCTAACCTCAGAAGCAGTAAGCCCTGTAACCAACTCCTGCCTGTCTTGGGTGAACTTTGACACTGGAGGAATTCAGGATGCTGTGGACTTTCCCACAAGCTCCGAGTACCTCTCAATCACCATTCTCCTGTAGCTTCTTACTTTCTTCTTCTTCATCTGATCTCTGTCTCTCTCTCTACTGTGATCCTCCTTTTCATGCCACGAGAATGGTGAGAGAGGATCACTTTTGTATAAGCTGGGGCATGCTGGGCCATGTGAGGGTGAAGTGGGCTGCACAGTGCACAGTGGAGCGTTAAGTTGGGGATTTGATCACAGACTCCTGGGGCTCCAGCTCAAGTTCCAGCTTAACATCAATATCTCTTTATCTGCCCACGAAGCAGCAGGAGGTTAATACCAACCTTATATCTAAGCATGAGGGTGGTGGCTTCACTGTGCCACATATTTAATTAGACACCATCAACATGAGCACTTAGCACATTAATGCCACTTTTTTCCAAGGTTCCCCAAAACCTGATTCTGCAGAAAGATGACAAACACCTTTAATAAACAAATATGGGTTAGTGCAGCAGCTTTCTTCTGAACTGTAATGAAGGGCGCAGTTTTTTATTAGACCAAGAGAAGAGGACATGGCACTGGATTGCCACCTACTGAATGTGTGATAATGTGGTTTCTTTAAAAAAAGCTCACCAGCACTGAACAAATTAGATAAATCCATATTAGCAGTTCTGTATCACAGAATCTGAAACCACTAGTTTCGCGCATATGCAGAATTTATAACTCTCTACTTTGTGAGGGTGCTAGTCTTGCTTGGCTTCAAGCATTGCATTGTTGATGAAACATGCCTGTTCTCTCACCCTGAGATCAGCGAGAAATGAAAAATAGATGAAAAGCTTTTGAAATACTGTGTATGATTACCATAATTCTTCTACAGAGGGAGAGTGGTTGTCACGTGCTGCCGTATGTAACACAAAGGCCACGCAGTGTACAAAACACACTTGTATCCATGTCCTAAAAAGGATGACAATATTTACTCTATTTTCTTCCGTTCACTTGATATGGAAGTTCTGTCTCCAGTAAGGGTCTCCGTGTTCGAACAGTTGAAGTGATTCCTTTTTCATTTCACTTTGCAGTTCTTCCTTTTAATCTAGCAGCGCTAAAGAACTAGGTTCCATCAACAACAAAAAGGTTAGATCTCGCTTTCGCTTTCATCTCGGCCTCCTGCGATCCCCGGGGACGTCTCTCTGTGCTTGTCTGCGCTGCTTGGCGATGGGAGATTGTGCCAGGGCTCTGTTTGTTTGGCTTTCTTCCCCCTTCTCATCGTGCTGAAATCTGCCTGACAGTTCGGCAGCATGGCTCAGGCCCCACAGGAGCTACCGTCAGATAAAATGTCACTGTGGCTTTGTTCCATACACCCTATAGGCTGGCCAGATGCACTATACACCTGAGAGCCTGAAGGCCAAAGCGCAGACCAAAAGCAGTGTTGAAAAGGGGAGGATGGAGACAGAACAGCTTCCAGCCTTGTTAATTTTGCTGCCCGTGTCATCGCCACATTTTGTTAACCGTCAGCATTTTATCTTCACTGACAGAATTGGCTTTGATAGAGAATTAGATTAGGGTTTTTAACCTTAGAGTTACATGATTAAACTACAAATATATCACAGATCGTTTATCGATGGCGCTAAATCATCATCCTGTGTTCCAAGGAGATGTGATTGGATAAGAGCCCACTATCCTCACCATTGCTTAGCATAACAGCTCCTGAGCCTCAAACTCTTGACATCTACAGTCAAGCCTGATCCATTTTTCTCTGAAGGGCAGCAGCACCAGACCCAGCTCCTGTCTCTGAGCCTCAGATGACTATTCTCACTGTTTCCTTAATGAGGTTTGAGTGAAAAAGCCGACTGGTCTTCTCACAGTCGAGCGCTAGGGCGGTTGCCACTGTCAGGTCCTGTTAGCTCAGCCTTCTTTGGTTCATGTTTCAAAGAGCAAAAACACACTCATCCAGAAGGAGCTCCTCAATGCTCCTTTACCCACCCCGCCAATAAATTAATAAAAGGAGGAGCAGCTCCTGTAGGTAATTTCATTAAATACAACATCCCTGCTCTAAAGAGAATGCTGACAAGGCAAAAATAAGATGGGACGTTGTCGGAAGAAATTGTCACTCTACTCGAACATGACCCCCGCCGTGGCAGCTCTGCTTTCCTCCTCCCTCTATCAGCTGAACATCACCATATACTCCATTTTCCAAGACATCTCTGAGTAAGATTAGATGAAATATTCTATATACTCCAGATTACCAAGCTTGTCAGTCACCTAATTTTATGAAATCCCTACCAGATCTCTTCTCTTAATTGCATTCCTTTTGTTATTTGATAGCAGATGTTTATGAGTTCATATACTTGAGTGGTGGCTGCATGCAACATAAGCCTATGGGCACATGCTTATACTTCTCAAAACAGACATGTAAACAACAACAGCTCAGACATTTGTTATACACCAGGGGCACAAATGAGTCTAACAAATGAGTCTAACCAGTTTTTGACAATGTGCTGATGAAATTGTATTAGCATAAAAAGAAAAAACATAATTAAATGTAACAATCTTGCACTTTACCATATTTTTACAATATTATTATTAAAGCAACCAAATAAATGCTGCCGTTTATTTAGTTCAGTATACACTGCATATATTCCTGGTGAACACTTCAGTTATGCCTTTCTGTGTTTATGTCACCCTCACTGTCTCGTCTCCCTCCTCACGCTTGAGAGCGCTGAGTGGATCTGGGAAGGATGTATCGAGCTACGACGTATGAATGGAATGACAACCATCTAAGTCAGAAGGGAAACCACTCATTATACAGATTGCATTGTGGTGTTTCTGGGTCATCAAGACCAGTGTCACCTCTCCTCAGTCTGGCCTTAGCCTGAATGGGCATTGCTGCATGTCGTGGAGCTCCCACTCTCTGTCTCTTAGCTAATACACTTTGTTGTTAACTTTCTATCCTTGAGGGGCAGTTTGCCAAGAGGTTGCAAGGGTGGATTACAGGCCCAACAACAATGTCATTAATAGAAGGGAAACAGACACCTTTTAATGGAAGAAAGGATTCTGAATCTTATTAGCAAGACATCTTGTTTCAGTCAATGTCCCTGCAGCCCTCTGGCTCTTTGACAGCTAGCAGCTGCACAGAAATGAAGCCAATTGTGTTGATCTAATCATCCTGCTTCTACAACCCCACATTTACTCTTTCACTAGAGTTGACAAACTGGCTGTTGTATTGATAATGCACTGTGATATCTCTTAATGCTCGGTGTTGTACTATAAAGACATATGCTGATGGCAACACTTTTCTCTTGTCTTTGACAGGAGAGCTACTCCGCAAAAGCTCCCACGTTGGGAAACAGGTGGTTAACGGCTTCTCCTGTCTCTTTCTTGGAAAACTGGAACCGGCTGTGTGTTGTCGCTCACTGTTGGTAACATCCCTACCTGTGGCTGAAAATTCTGAAGCCTCACTACCTGTAGCAGCATGTGCAATGGTGGTAGGTCTGTAACATACTGAGCTCCAGAGTCGAGCCTTATCTCCACCAGCCTGAGCCACTGTCCTTGGGACTGGCATGAGGAACAGCCTTGAGTGGCAGGCTCCTGTTCTAATTAAACCAGCAGAAGCATTAGTCCCGCTTGTGAGCAGTTTTCATAATTACCCATGCAATTCATTCATTATTTAACTTAACAAGGTAGTTCAGTGGCCAAACAGACTGTGGATTGCAGGTCTAATTTGGGAAAATGCCATTAAGATGTTGGATACCTGAGGTTTTGGCACTAGCCACCTGTAAAACTCCTTCACAATGAGGGATCAAGAATAATGACAGAATATTTGGTCTTATTAAATTTGAAAGTGTCTGCTGGTGATGTAGGCAAATACAGAAAAGCACTCTTATTGCAATGTCTATTAAGTTCAAATGAAATGTAAGTATGACCTTTCTAAGTGCCTTAATTCAAGTAAATTGGCTCCAGAGGAGGCTAATTTAGCCTTTTAAAACATGGAGGGAAATGGGCATTAGAGCAGTGGTGCCACCAGCAAATGGCATTGGACCCTGACTTGTTTGCACAGAAAAATGTGCTAGCTTTATATCTTAAAACACAAGGCGTTCCTTTTCCTTTAAAGCCTTAAGGCTTTTTTTTCTCCCTCAAACTATTTATTCTTAACCAATTGCTAGTATTTCCATTATAATTTAGGACACAGTGGTATTGTTAGTAAATGTAAATGGGAGTTTA
Organism: Pterophyllum scalare; assembly: GCA_024447675.2. Lineage (NCBI taxonomy): Eukaryota > Metazoa > Chordata > Actinopteri > Cichliformes > Cichlidae > Pterophyllum > Pterophyllum scalare. The sequence goes on along the minus strand of JAMQGT020000485.1, from coordinate 232,332 downwards.
TGTTAAACTGCAAATGCAGGCTGCAAAAGTATGCAGTCAGCGTTTTATAATCACACACGAAAACAGGAGCCACCTCAGGAGGTGCATGTAGTTAGATGCCTGAATCAAGATACCAAATCAAACAGGGCTGAACTCATAACCCAACCTGCTAGACATGGGGGATAATTGATACATAATTCAAGTCTAAAATAATGGGGGTGGATGATCATGTCAGACCGGTATGATACAACCCTTCAAATTTATTGAGCCAGGAGAGAAACTTTTTGATGCAGCCCTTATACCACCTAAGACAATTCATATAGTCCAGTATTCTTGCTTGTACATAAAAAGCTGGACTCACTGATCACGGGAACAACTCGATGCCTATTTCTCTTCATACTTAATAATGGAAAAAAACATGTACAGGTAAACATGCTCCTGTTGTTGCTGCCAGTTGGGCCTTGTAAATCCATTTCTGTTTATCTTGACATTTCAAGTCAAAGAATTACACAGATCCCACATGAGTCTGGAACAGCCGTGACATGCGGCCTAAAATCTGAATTCAACTTACATGGTCTGACACTTTTTACAGTAAAACTAATATCATCTGTGTCATTGGATTTCTGACTCTCGGAAATCCATATGAATTTCAATGCCTGTCAAGCATTGTTAACTTGTTTACTGCTGTATTAAGCACCAGATTTGCTGCCTGAGCGAGAGGTATAGCCTGTGGCAATTTACCTCCAATGAAAGTATTAGGCTCACAGTAGTGCTACAGGACTGGCGAATTAAATTACATATGTGCTCTTGTGTAGTGAAGTTTGTAGAGTCTATATTTTGATTTCATCAAATATTTATGAAATAATGAGGCCTATTTTCCAGGATATATTACCTGCATTGGTACAGTACATCGAGTACTGAGCATATGTGAGATGATGGCCATGTGTGCCTCAGGCTTAGATTACTTGTAGCTAGGTTACTGCTCATGCATTTGTGTTGTCAGTGCTGTGTTTGCAGCACAGCTTGCTGTTGATTTAAGGACTACTGAGTTTGGGAACGCAAGATTAGAGTATACGGTATAAAGTAAAAGCCTAAAAATCTATGGCATTGTTGCAAGCATAAACTGGCATGCACGGTGTTTCGAGCACAGAGAGTTCACATCAGAAATCAGACAAAAGACAGAGTAAAGCCATTTACTCTCCCTCTACTGTCTTGAAATAGAATAGTATTACCAGACTTGTAACTGTGTTCCAGTGACCCAGAAACACATATTTCTAATTGTTCTAGCTGGCCTCTAGGGCTTCCTTTACAAAACTATAACCTCTTTGCAATCAGACCACAGCGCAAGGCCCATCAGGACCCAAAGGAGAGCCTGAGTGAGTATGATCCCCTCAGGCATGGGAGCTCTCCCCTGAGCAGACAACTCGAAATGCCACCTCAATGTCTGTCTGCGAGTCATGTTTTATGTGCCTGAACAGACACAAGTGCTTGTACACGTGCAAACATCAAACACACATTTGCACTCTGGCACACAAAAGTCAAACACCCACAGACAGCTCTATTTGTTCTTCCAATCCCCTTGAAAGTGCACTATAGACCAAACTAAGACAAAATGGACTGCGTATGCTTTTTCAACCTTTCTCCTTCCCGAACAATCTAATAACATCAGATCGTGGTGATGCAGCAAGGTTTGCCCTGGTCCAAGGTCACTCCGCTGGGTCCACAGCTGAGGAGGCGTGCTCAGAGGAGGGGAGGGGAGTGGTGAGCATGTGGCCAGTTAGATGAGATCTGATTCCAGATCCACAAGCCCCTTTGATTACACTATAATACATTTATAATTGAGAGTGATAAGGAACTGTGCCATTTAAAATGTTGCAAGTGTGCTGTTGATAATCAGTGACCCAGGAGAACAGGCAGTCGTCTCTTCTTCACAGTACAGCGAGAAGCCGGTGGGGCTTGTGATGAGATCCACGCTGATGCCGGCAAAATAAAAGCCACCTAAACAGTCGAGAGATGAAGAATTACAAACTTATCAAGCCCAATCTTATCAGCAGGCAAGCATGTTTTGAAAACATAGCTGCAACTTTGTTGCTATGCTATTTGGGACTTTGAAATAATAATCCCCATAGTTTGGAAAATATTATCCACTAGAGTCCTCTCAATCTGTTTTCTGGGAGACATGTCAGGGGCTAATTGTTCAGAATTGAGTTATTGAGCTGTATGCCCTTCTTCAGCCCATGAAGGACTAGTACCAATACAAACAGCTCCCAAACACTATTGGAATTCCACTAGAGTGCCCCTGACTTACCATAGCCATAATATTGTTCTAATAATTGGAGCTCACAGGCCATCAAATATCACGCCAGTTCGTTCAATTGATTCAGACAGGGTAAAGGATCGAGGAAAAAAAACCCTACGCATTTGCAATTTTTCCATTTGTAATCCAAATAGCATTCTTCTGCTCGGTTTTTAATGATGGAAAATTCTGCGAGGCAAAAGCATTTTGTAATTTGTCCTCTGGCTAACTTTTATTTAATGTGGTATGCAGGGGCTGTTGGGGCTTTGACCAGACTACAAAACCAGTACACTATGCAAACAATATACAGAACTAAGCAGAATCGTTTGACTTCAAGCACAGGGTTGATATTTCACCTCCCTCACAAATGGAAATGCTTTGGTGATAGCTGCACCAAAACGCTGTAATTGAATGTATAATGTAATCAGGTAATTTGATAGGATTCATTCCGAAAGTGTTCTGTTCAAATGGAATCGTTGACAGAGCAGAAGTATGGTGTCAACCGCCTGTTTGCCACATTCGGCAGCCGACGCAGCAGCACTGAAAACGATGACAGTGATATCACAGGCTATCAGTAAAGGCAGTGGATTACTTTTTGTGGGAGACTGCTGACTTGGCACGCAGCAGAATGAGGTTGAGTGAAGGCAAGTGGCAGAGCCGGATGATAATGAAAATAGTTGTGATAAAGATGTAATGGATGTGGGATCTGGGTGAAAACATTCCTGAATAGCATCACAGGAAAGGTATATGATGTGGATTGACTTGGTCTGATTACACGCAGACAATCTGCACTTTCAAAACACATCCCAGCCGACTCCCTCTGCAGACTCTGCTCTTATCACCTGCGAACAAGACGGTGCCAGAAATGTGTCCAATCAAATAGTTGTCGTTCAGAAGTGTTTGAACATGTTTTAAAGCATTACAAGTGCAAACTGAGTTTAATTAGAATCGCAGCTGATTAAAACTGCTGTGGATAAAGATGAGCCTCCAAAGAATATCAACAGAGACTCAGCCACAGTGTGTGTGCTCGTCTGGCTGGGCTCTAAAGTTCAAAGTCCGGAAAAAAAAAACAGAGGCACAAACGTTGTTGAAAAGAAAAGTGTATAAAGAGGTGAGACTATTCAATAATATTAAAAAATAATAATGTGTAAATGATTTGCACTTTTATATTCTTTTCAAAGCATGGGGCTAAAGCACATGCACATGTGCGCGCACACGTGTGTGTGTGTGTGTGTGTGTGTGTGTGTGTGTGTGTGCGCCATGACAAACAGACTTATGTGTATTAGTAACATAAATTAACAAGAACATGTTTTTGTGTTACTGTTTTTCTACATGTTTGAATGATGCAACATATTTATTACAGTTTGTGTATTTGCACTCTGCAGAAACTAAGTGCTATAACTGCAAATGTGCTAACTAGCTCTGCATCCCTCCTTCATGCTCCTTGATATACAATATACTAAAAGGGAAGCGAGAATAATAAAGACTTCAAATGACAGGCACGCAGCAGGGTTAATGATAAAGGTCAACTTGCCAGCATGCAGCCAGCGAGTGTAAAGGACAAGTGGCATGGGGTCACAACTCGCATGGGCTCCTGGCCAATATATGGTAGGACCCACAATTTTCCATATCCACATGAGAGCTGCTACTCCACAGCAACCATTCCCACAGCGGCTGCCATGTGCTGCACACTTCACTGATGCTTTTATTAGGCTGCTACGTTGGGTTAGCGATGACAGAAACTAATACAGTTTGATATGGGAAAACACAGCAAGGCCCATTTCTGTGTAAACAAAACAGAAACAGATGAGATCTTAGAATAGGGGGGGTCTCTACAGTATGGCAAGGTTGTGGATTTTCAGTATTACACTCACATTGTGGAGGAAAAGCAGGATGTAGAAGTGCAGTGACTGCGCTATTGAAAAATATCATGGAAAGAGACAGAGACAGTTCTCCAGAAGCCCCGCATTGATTTGACAGGCAGCTCCACAGAGAGAATGTCAGCCAACACCTGAAGCCATGCAACTTCAACAAGACATTCAGGATTTATCAACACATTTCACTGCTATTATTCATGAGAAAACTGGCATTCGGCAGCACCTGACACTCACATCAGTCCTGCATGATATTTACAAGAATCCCTTGAACTGCTTTCGCCTGTGAGGAACAAAGCCTCCTTCTGTTCCACAAAATAATCTCAATTAGGCCCTGCTGTTGAGTGCACAGCCTTTGAAAGTCAGTAAAGATTGGACACTGTAAAAAAGAAATGGCAAGTTCAATGGTACTAATGTGCTTATATTTAGTTCTGTAAAATGTTAAATTGAATTATCCTCCTGCAAGTCACCAATTTCAATAGATTTACTGTTTTTTTAAAAAAATGGAATATCTGGCTCAGTATTTATCATTACATCACACTGGCTGTATTTGCTGTGATTACCCTGTAAGCTCTTTTGCTGGAAACCCAAACCCTTGAAAAAACATATTTAATCCTCTGATAAACCTAACAAATCAAATTAAATAATAAAGACTGAAAAAGTAGAACTGTATAGAATCTGCAGAGTATTACACTTGCAATATTTGAGTGGGGGGTGTATACATCTTTCCTAAGGTAAAAACTTTACTGAGATGAAAACAGGGACATGTGCAGTTTAGCCTGAGTCCCTTTGCATGTTATGATTTTAATTTGTTTCCCTTCATTTTGTGCTTATTTACAGACAAACCATGTCAGACTTCTTCTGTGGACATCAAAAACTCCAATTGAATTGTTGGATATCAACCATCTGCACTGCTTCACTCTGTAAGCCGCTTTGTCACGCTGGAATTTCATTTCCCCCTTTTCGAATACTATCGATACACAACTTTCTTCACTTGTTGTTTACTGACATTAGAGTAATAATCGTGACAACAAAAATCCTTGGCAACACACTGATGTGATATTGTGAAATGTGGTCAAGAAGCAAAATGAGGCAGTTAGAACGGCTTTCAGGTGTTTAGCTGAGCTCAAGCATTTCCTGCTAGCGCGGAAAATGAACACTGACATGACGCTTTTTGGAATAATTTTAAATCACTTTGTTTCTCTTTTACAAACACTGACCTAGCTCAGAAGCACCATATACTGGCATATCTTTATCTGTCTCTTCATTTTTCAGTTACATATCTGGATCGTGTTGCCCAACAATTATTGCATTATTAACAAATGTTGATAATAAAGCCAAATAAAGTAATTATAAAGGTATACAGTTATACTGTTTTTACTCATTTGACAACAATGAAAATCTGCCTGTAGCCGTCTTGATGATGAGATGGAAGGTTAGGCTATAAAAGGAATTTAATTTCATAATCATTTCGATAAAAACTCCCTTTAAACAGAGCAGCAGAGGAGATGCTGCAGTGCATACTGAATCAGCTTTTCCCAGGGGCCACTTTTTTCAAAATGATTCAAGACTGTGGGCCATTTAATAAACAATAATAAGTAAGAATAAAATTGATTGACATTAAAAGGCTCATAATTCATCTTTCTTTGAGAATATATTTGAAACCCCACTACCTTGCTATAAGGATTGATACAGGAGGTATATGACAGAAATACGGTATCATACATCTTAGTACATTCGATACCTGCTTCATTTGCAAATGCTTCGGTTACATTTGAAAGCGTTTATACAACATTAAACACAGCAGGAACCTCTTCAATCAACTTTATCCAGTAAATTAATGACACAGTTGGCAGGTCAGCACCCTGTGGCAGCCTAGTGTATATGATGGGAAAAAAGGTTACAAATCTGATGAGTGTGGAACTGAGGACTTTTCCTAAGTATAAGTAACTCTAGTGTACTTATAATAAATCTAAAAATGCCAAATGATTGTACCATAAATTGTGATTTCACTGTTACTTAGAAACCTGTTGCTATTTTTCTTTCAGTATAAAGGTATATAAAGCCAATTAAAATCTGGTACGTGTCAGAGAAGTCAAGTTCAGTCGCTAGCACGAATATGAAGCACCACTCTGCAGCACATCAACAAGAAATAAGACATGATATTAAAATATCTGCAATGAAATGCAAAGGTCTTGAGCCACATCTCATTTCTTTACATTTTGTTAAGAAATGGGAAATAGCTGCAGGCGTTTATTGAAAAAAATGTGAACCCATACACGAAAATACAGGATAAAAAGCAAAAAGTGCACAATTCTAATGAGCTTGAAAGTCAATATTTTGTGTGACCACTTTTATTCTTCACCACAGTCGGAACTCTCTTAGGCAGCTTTCTGTGTTCAGGAATAGTTCTCCAGGCTTCTTGAAGGACATTCAAAGCTCTTATTTGCATGTTGGCTGCCTTTTGTTCCATTCTTTTGTTTTTCTCAATTCTCTGAGATGATCTCACACTGCTTCAGTGATGTTGAGGGTGAATGGGTAAGTGTGTCCAAACTTTTGACTGGTACTGTATTGACAACTTGACAAAAATTCGGATTCATCTCTCCATCAGACCTTTTGCCACCGATTTTCAGTCCAGTTCTTGTGTAATTTGGCACACCACAGTCTTTTCTCCCTGTTTCTCTTCCTTAAGAATGGCTTCTTGACAGCCACCTTTTCACTGAGATTACTTCTGATGAAGCTTCAGTGAACAGTAGATGAATCAGTTGAAGGGTCAGATGTATCTCTCAGGTTCTGTGTCAGGTCTTTGCTGGATTTTTCCTGTTTCTTAAGGACATGACTTTCAGATACTGTTCATCTGCTGTAGATAGTTTTTTAGGCCTGACACTTTTTTTTTTGTCCTCCACTTGTCCTGTTTCCTCAATTTTTTAAGGACACACTGCACACTGTGCCAAGTTTTTGGCTAATAGCTCTTTGGGAATCACCTTGTTCATACAAAAATACAATTTTATGCCTGTCAAACTGTTATCTTTAGGCACTTTGTTACTAGTAAGCTGTCCCAAAAACACACAATTTGTTCCCATTTCTTTAGTTAAATCTACAAAAAGTGCCAGTACGTGTAGATACAACAGTAGTTCATCCCTTGAGTTAGATTTTATGTTTTTTATGCTTATTAAGCTATGTGAAGTGGCTTAACAAACAAACAACACATTCCTCTGAAATTGTCAGGTATAAGAACAGGACTAAAAATGAACCAATGTCCAAAGAAAAAGTTTGAACCTTCAGAAAGCCTGGAGAACTATTGCTTAAGACTTTTGTGCAGTAACCTGAAGAGTGAATATGATGACTTTCCCCCCTGGTAATCATTTTTGCTACTGTTTTGGTAATGACAATATTTTTTACACTACGGGTCCTGACTTCAGTAGCTAGGCCTTACTCATCCATTATACTACACACATGAGACACAGTGGCAGCAAGTGAGGAGAAGGGAACTGCCACAGGATCAGAGAAGAGTTGGGACGTACAAGCAAAGACTGTTGCTGAGGCTGTAAACAGGATAGTGGCATGACGTGCCACGTGATGATGTGATGGTGAGCCCTGGCTAGCAGGCTGCACTGTGCATGAACAATAATGACGTTAATTTGATGTGTTGTCTTCGGTGTCTTTGTGCTTTGCCCTTTACAGTATTTTTTTTCTCAACAGCTATGATAGAGTTGAGGACTCCACCTGAGGATGGCTACTGTAACAAATGAGCACTACAGTGATAAACTGTGACCCCATGTGTGTGTATGACAACTCAGCTGAAGGGTATAAAAGAACAAAATGTCATTCTCCTTGAGATCAGAATCAATCCTGTCTGATGATTTATAATATGACCTGTACATATTTACTCAAGGTATTGCTGCTGTGCCACATGTGTAAATGCACAGCGCTCTCTGCTTTGGACACAATTCTGCAGGTATTTAATAAACTCAGGAAGCAACAAACTAAACTTCAAGTCTTGTTAAGATTTTGCCAAAACCAGATTACTTGTATTACTGGTATTATTCTGATGCAATGCCTGCTACACAGTCTCTACCACAGTAAACTTTGATTTTATATCAATTTCAATGTAATAGATACCATAATAACAGAGCTGAAATTCTAAAGCCAAGTAAATGTGCAAAACAAAGGTGTCTTCTGCACTGTAGATGAGTGCTGGTGCAGAAATGTGGAAATGCCTGGAAATGCCTTTTGTCCTCTGAGAATAGAAAGACTATTTGACCTGTATTTTTTTCACAGGGTCAGCAAAGGCTTCTCTTATTTGGCATGAGATTATTTGGTCAGTGTGAAAATGTAGCACAGAGCCGGAAAGCAGTGTCATATGCCAAAAGTGTAAGAGTTAGCAAATCTACAGTACCTAACCTTAAACCCCCAACATGAACCTGTTTCCAGCCTACTCTACTCCTTTTGCTTGTTGCGAATAGAATAATTTATTCTTGTTGATATTCAATTTCTTAGCTGAAATACAGCTCATAATTTGATACTTCACATTTACTCTTGTGTGCAACTTAATTGCTAGACAACAGATGACATGGGCAGGGATGGCTGTCTAGTTATTTCTATCTGACGTGCTTAAATAACATCTGTTTACATCTTTTTTTCACATGAGAAAGACTGTGGACCTGTTTGCATGAACAAAATATCATTTTGGGAGCTGTGCAATAACAGTAAAAGGAAATGGAAGAGGGAAGAGTGAGTAAGACTACATTTTAGCCAATGGTTGAGGTATGAAAAACACCTCATGCACTGATCAGCTCCTCCATGTCTGGCAGGGCATGTGTTATTTAGATGTCATGCTAATCCTCTAGTTTTTATCCACTGCTAGTCTTTGGAACGTCGTGTAGTGTGAGGATACAGTATATCAGAAATATCTAATATAGCTTTACGCCAGCGATAATGTGAGTAACCCAAAGAGTCACAGGCCACTTCATTAGGTACACCTGTTCAACTGCTCGTTATTGCACAAATCTAGTCAACCAATCACATGGCAGCAACTCAATAAATTAAGGCATGTACACATACTAAAGACAGCCTGCTGGAGTTCAAACTGAGCATCAGAAGAAGGATAATTTGAGTGACTTTGAATGTGCTACAGTTGTTGGTGCCAGACAGACCGGACTGAGTATTTCAGAAACTGCTGATCCACTGGGATTTTCCCACACAACCGTCTCTAGGGTTTACAGAGAATGGTCAGCAAAAGACAAAATATCAAGTGAGCGGCAGTTCTCTGGGAGAAAATGCTCTTTTTAGATGTCAGATATCAGAGGAGAATGGCTGGAAAGCTTTGAGCCAATAGGAAGGCAACAGCTTATTACAACAATCTCTGAATGCGCAAGACATTGAACCTTGAAGCAGATGGACTGCAGCAGCAGAAGACCACGACAGATACCATTAATGTCAGCTAAGAACAGAAAACTGAGACAACAATTCCACGGACTCACCAAAATTAGACAAGGTAAGACTGGATAAACGCTGCCTGGTCCGATGAGTCTCGAATTCTATTGTCACATTTGAATGGCAAGACCAGATTTTGGTGTAAACAACAAGGAAGCATGGATCCATCCTGCTGAATATCAACAGTTCAGACTTCCACTGGTGCTGTAATGGGCGTTGTGGATGATTTCTTGGCACACTTTTGGCCCCTTAGTATCAATGGAGCATCTTCGAAACCCCACAGTCTACCTGAGTATTGTTGCTGACCATGCCCATCCCTTTATGACCACAGTGTAACCATCTTCTGATGGCTGCTTCCAGCAGGATAATGCAGCATGTCACAAAGCTCAGATCACGTCAAACTGGATTCTTGAACATGACAGTGAGTTCCCTGTACTCAAATCACCTCCACAGTCACCAGTTTCAATCCAATAGAGCACCTTTGGGGTGGAATGGGAGATTCACATGATGGATGTGCAGCTGACAAATCTGCAGCAACTGTGTGATGCTATCATGTCAATATGGACCAAAATCTTTGAGAACGGTTTCAAGCACCTTGCTGAATCTACGCCAAGAAGAATTAATGCATTTCTGAAGGAAAAAGGGATCCAACCTGATAGTAGGAAGGTGTACCTAATAAATTGTCTATAATAATTCTGTGTGTGACTGTACCCCACAATCATTACCAAATTCTTGCAATTCTACAATCAGACGTGACCAAGCAGATATGAACTTTTCATTTTTCAGCGACATCATTTAACCTCTGGTGTGCAAAAATCCTGCTGCTGAAGTTCAGTGAGTCCAAGTACAAATAAAAGCAAAAAAACAAAAAAAATATAGACCTAAGAAGACCAAGGAGAGCTGACTATCATGGATGCGCCTTTACAGTCACACAGGACATTTATGGGGGCCCTTGAAGACATGTGAAGCCAAGCATTTCTGGCATCTCTTTGAAACACTGTGAAGTCATGCTGGGATATCAGGTGTTACCAGAGCTTGTGGAAATCTAAAGAGTCTTTTCCATTTTTCATTGTTGATGACATTAGAAAATGTAAAGAACAAGCAAAATGACATGCTCCTTGTACATATTTTTTTTATTGATGATGATAATTTCTGCAGTGAATTTGAAACAAATTGAAGTCTGCACAAATGTTTTAATTGTCAGTAAAAAAATTGGGTGTAGGAATGCACACAGAGGTCTGTGTTATGAGTTGTAATTTTTACGTTGTATAGCCTACACACGGATTTGTAATGCCTATGTTGTGATTTGCCTCCAGAAAGTCTACTCCACTAGATATCATCCCTTCCACATTCACACATTAGGCCCGATCTGTGCACCTCTTTCTAAAGAATCCTAAACACATCGGTCATTCGGTCACATTTTTAAGTATACAGAGGCAAAATCCTAAGTTTTTATCTATTTAAAAAACAACAACAGAAAACAAAAATGTGTTTATTGTTTTGTAATGAATACAGACACAGACAGAGAAAAGAGCATACCCTCTTTTCCCTACATAAAAAGACTGCAGAAGTTACATAAGCAAAAGGCCTTCAGACAAAGGTAAGGCACAGAGAAATCGTTGTACGCTGGCTTACAACAACAAAGCCCTTCCACTGTGCTCTAATTCTCTACATTTCCCTCCAGAGTATCTCCTCCTTTATGGGGTTGAAAAGAATGGACGGGCATAGGTTATATAGGAAAATCCCACATGGATCAATTTTGCAGCAATCAGGGTTCCTAAATAGGGAGATGAAACTGAACTGACTTGGACTGTGGCCAGTGCTCTTTTGACTACAGAATTTAAGAATATATTGTGCCTCTATTTTACACAGCACCAGAAAACGACTGTATTCTCTTAGGTTTGCGGGAATACCTTCCCACACATTAGATAAACCTTCTCTGGGTTACCACGCATTCAAAACCAAACATGACCCTATAAAATCAGCTCTCATAGGAGAAAGATGACACTTAACTGATGTAATAAACCCTGCCAAGGATATATTGCCACCTATTTGCTTATTATAATCCTTCACTGAATTCTTTAAGTGTAAGCATTACACCGGATGCCTGCTTCTGAAATAACAGCAGTTGTAATCTTTCTCAAAGGTCCGAGCAGTCACGATTTCCCCCAAGGAGATGTAATTCTCACCTCTGTCAGATTTTAATCATAGAAAAATCCAACTTGAGGGATGTGATTAAAAGCACTGTTACTAGATCTTACTCACATGCTGTCCCTCTCAACCTTCCTCCCCCTGATTGGTGGTTCAACCCACTGTACCAGTGCCACAATGTTAATTTGCTCCCTCCCAGCAGCTATACTGCCCACTTTAATCCATTATTCCAAAATGTCCACCTACCTTTGCTTAGCAATCTCCTTCACTGCTAACTCAAATACCACACTTTGCCTACCACACCCACAAGGTCATCACTAATTCAAACATATTCTCCCTGTTCTTCACCACCTACTTTAACCTTGTCAGTTCAACATCTTGCTCCTCACTCTTTTCAAACTACTGCCTCCTGCCTGTCGTAGCCCCTCTGTAACAGCCCTTTGTGATGAAAGCTGTGGGGAGTATTTCCCACACAAGCTAGGACTGCTGACCTTGGTGGTTAGACTTGGCCACTGCTATGATTAATGTGTCTACAAGACAAGAAGCAAGTACCTGTACCTGCCTAGCCAATATATATCTTTTTACACACATCATTTCTGTCAATGGGAAAACCAGATGATGGACAGATGTTAACCCCCTTCTTCCCTCTTACCGTTCCTGTAATCCTCACTGCACAGTGCTGCTGAAGAGGGACTAAACAAATGGAAGAGAGGTGGTTTTAGCTTCACACATACTTTATTTCTTCTCCGAATGATCAAACATGCTGCACTGGGCTCATCTGGAAGGTGTACATGCCGGCTTCTGTTCGATAAGGCAGCTACCTGTGCGTATTTTGCCCTGAGGAAGAAGAAGTGCCTGTGTGTTTTAGGTTGTGATGTTAAAAATCCCTCAAGGACAAATGCACTAAGAAGAAAAGCTGTGCTACCATTAGGAGCCCCATACTCCCTCCTAGAGCAGAGCATAAAGCAAAACAAAGCATTCAAGCAATGAATCACCACAGATAGATCTTTCAGGCAGCATAAACAAGAAGCCCAATACAAGTAGGGAATAGACGAAAGTTATGAAAGTCTCAGAAATACAAATATTCACCTTCAGGTATTGAATATATCTTGGCGGTGTCATCTTGTGACAGAATGAGATTTGTTCAAAGAATTCATACGGCGATGCATACTGTTTTCATTTAATTGATTTTTAGACCCTGTGTCAATATCTCAGCGGAGAAACAGAGCAGTAATTTGCAGTTCCCATGCAGAATGCATTGTTTTGTTCTTTTTCCTGTGCTATTTTCTGCCACTGAATTCACTCCAGTTTGGAAATGCAAAGGGGTTTGCATTATTTAGAAGTACACACTAATCCACATGCTGTTTATTAGCTTGTGGACATTTTTCGCACATCCTTTGAAACTTCTGTTTTAAATTTATGTTGTTTGGTGTGACCCTACAAGGATGATAACACATCATTTAAAGCAGCGCATTCTATGATGTGATGACGTGAGGTCATATGCTATTCAGTGGCACCGACTTCAGCTTATATCCTTGAGAAACCAAGGTCGTTTTGCAACTGCTAGGGAATATACAAGTCCAAACATGCCGGCAGTTCTCACAAAAACACAGGACGGTGTGAATATATTTTGGGATTCACTGGTATGGTTATTAATGGGGCATGTGGTTCTGAAAGAAAAGGTGAAGGCTACTCAGGAATCACACAAAATTCTGAAATGTGTATTTTTGTGAGTTAATGGCCTCTGCCACCACAAAGGGACAACACCTACCATCCTGTGTGCAATGTATTATAAATTGCCTATTTATTTGAGTCTCACACTCACATGCACTAAATGTAAAGATCATTTTTAAAAAAACACATTGGCAGTGATAGATTCAGATACCTGGAAATTGGAGCCCCAGCCCTGATTCTGTATTGGGTCAGATTGTGCTGAAGTGGAAATGGAAATGTCATCTCTCGTTGCTCTACCATGTCATGTCAGTGTGATTGAGATAGCAGCTCGGTAAATATTAGTTTTCGGTCTTTGAGAAACCACTCAAATCTCTGCCTGCAAAACTCTAATTTTTGAATGCTGCTAGACGGAATGGGAATAATGTTTACTCATGTTCAGGATGCAAAATAAAAGCTTCAAGAAGAACATGCTTCATCACTAACAGAAAGGTCAAACCTCCAGCAATAAAGGATCTCAACCACAAACACTGACACAAGGTTGACATTTTCTCTCAGTGAACCGCTGTTTCATCTGCACACTTCATGCTGCCATCTTTGGGTGAAGTGTTCCATTTCTACATGAGATGCTACAGAGGACCCCTTGACCAGATGAAAGCAATTGTCGGGTTAGCTCTTTGATGTCTTTGTAATGCATATTTACTGTTTTGGTGAGAGTACTGCAATCATCTAAATATGTTTTCATCTCTGGAAAGTGCTACAGCAAAGGTTGTTTTGCATAGTGAAACACATTACTGTACCATAGAAATTGATTTCTTAATGTCACAGTTTTCTGAAATGTCATGCTTATGAAACATAATGAGCTTTGTTCCTGTTTCCATTTGTTCTGGGATGGGGGGGAAAAAAAAGGACAAACTCTCATTAACAATAGATCAGCATTCTGATTTCAAGTTGCAACAGTAAGAGAATATTGTGCAGTATTTGTTAATTCAGTGTAGTACAGCTTCATGCAAATGTCCTATAATGACCCAGACCAGGTGATTCGACTTAAAGAAAAGGCCCTGGAAAGCATGTTAATCATACGCCAGCCCTTTAACGCCCTTTAACACAACAGTGTTGATTTGGAAATGACAAAATCTGAAGGTTGGAATGGACACAAAATGAAGCAGTGTTCAAAGTGACCAAAGGTGAAAAGAAGAAGAAAGAGACAAACAGGCAGCAAATCTTCCTATGGCCAGATGATCAGATAGCAACTGTTTTTGAAAGAAACAAAATCATATAATATGAAACATGGAACATAAATGTTGTACTGTGTAAAGGAACTTTTGATGTGTGTTGTTGTTTGATGTGTGTCTTTGAAAGCAAACTACCACCCGCTTCATCTTTGAAGAGGATGGACTACAGCAAATCTACCAAAGTAATTAGTGGTTAAATAAAGCTACTTCAATAAAGTAGTTCAAACTACTTTGTGATAATAAGAATAATCAAAAAAGGTCAAACTGACAATCTATATTATATCCATCCACCCATCTAGTTTCTACTGCTTATCCAGGTTTGGGTCACGGGGGAAGCAGGCTAAGCAGAGAATTCACCTCTTCCAGCTCATGCGGGGGAACACCGAGCCGTTCCCAAGCCAGCTGAGAGATGTAATTTTTACTGCCCTGGGCTTCCTCCTAGTAGGACATGCCTGAAACACCTCGCCTAGGAGGCATCCTAGTCAGATGCCCGAACCACCACAACAATGGTTCAACTTCAAGTCCCTCTGATGACTGAGCTTCTCACCCTTTCTCTAAGAGAGACCACAGCCACCCTTCAATCGAAACTCATTTCCTTACAGCTTTCGGGATCATTACAGGATAAAAGGGTGGGGATTGTCCAAGAGGGTGCAGTAACAGCAGAGGAGCAATGATACAATTAAACAAAACAAAACAAAGCATAATAATATTTCTGTTCCCTTTATGACCCAACGTTTGTTTGTTTGTACTCTCAATATTTGGCACAAAAATTACTAAAAGTAATCTGACTACTTCCATCACTATGCAAATGTCAGTGTAATTAAATTACCAGCAAGCTACTGTAAAATATAGTGAAACCTAATAGCTACATGGAGTTCACTATTCCCCAACAATGCTCTTGATAAATGATTGCTGTCAGCATTTCCTGTGAGTGCTTCACAAACAAGCCATCTCCTGTTTTGACAATCAGATGAGTTTGCAGCAGCCAAATATGTTCAGATTTGTATATTTACTAACTTAATACAACTCTAACAGGGCTAAAGGAAAGTCATGAGCCAACTGTGAAGCTGATATTAGTAAACAGCAAAGCTGGATTGTGCTCCTCCTGTGACCCGATATAAAAATAGATTTAATGTCCATTTCAATGCCCACTGAAAAATGAATGTTAAATTGTTTTATTTAAAGGGCAAGGCTACAGGAAAATATAGAGGATTATAATGTTAACCATAGGCCTTTTGCATGGCAGATCCACTCTTAACCCAAATTAGTTGAGTTTACTAGAAACTTACTGCTCTCCCCCCTGAGCTACAGCCACCCCACGCTGTGTTGTTGTTAATATAAGTAATAACATTTCCTCTTATGTAATTAATTACCCTTTTGATGTTCAAGTTGTATTGAATGTAACACGTGGCTGGACGAGTGCAACTGCATTAGAGAATGCAGATTACCAGTCCGGAGCCGTTGAACTTGCCGGGGTGCATCTTGCAGCAGGACTGAGTTTGAATATGTCCCACCCCTTCACTTCAAAAACATAATATCTTTTGTAATCTCTGCTTAACAAGTTCATTACACTCTATATTTTAGTAGAAAAGTACAGCTAACTAATGTGATTTAGTAATGGGACAACATTTTTACCAAACACGAAAGAATAGGTAATGATTACTAAAAAGTTTAATTACAATTAATATCTGGGTTAAGAGTGTATTAGGACTTGCACAGGTAAGGTACCCCCCCCCAAAAAAAACAAACAAACAAAACTTGGTGTTATTAGGCATTCCAGGAAGGTACAGCAGTAAGCCAGACTTTCAGTACAAGCATTTTCTAAGTAGCTCTCTAAAAAAATCCCAAATGGGATGAATTCATTTGTTTTTTTATCTACTACACACGCACCTTTCCTGTTGATGAGCAAAACAGTCTTCTCTGTATAAAAAGACATTTTGCCTGATATAAGCTACATATGCGTTACTCCAAGTTCTATTTCATGTCTGTCTGGTTTTATATTCCAGCGACATGCTGCACAAAGGCGAAAGTGCGAGGAAATTCATTTGCAGGTTTTAGCTTTTCGACTCTGCCATCAGTGTGCGAAAGCAAAATTAGCCTTGATTGGTTCGTCTCCCTCAACAATGGACTAAATCTTTTTAATCAGGGAGGCCTGCAGCATTTGGAAATGACACACCCTGCATGCAATATGTACCAATTAAAGCCCAATTCTGTGCTTCAACCTAGGATGTATATTTGAAATTTAATGAATTTAGTTTTTTATTTTTTTCTCACAACCAAAAAGCAGTTTATTAAAAAAGTTAATAACATCACACATTTCAGTGAGCTGCGCTATCATCCAAACTTATCACACACAAAGAAGAATCTCAGTCCTGCTGTGCAAATGCTGTTTAACGTAAACGCTCCATTATTTCTGTGGGCTTCAGTTCTACTCAGCATGATCCCCTTTTAGGTTTTTGAATCAATATTTTTCAAGTTTGAAGCTACAGAGAAAACAACTTCTGGAAAAGCACTGTGAAACAATGGGCCCTGTCTTGGCCTTGTCTTGCAAAGCCAGACGTTTGTAGCAGTGTGTCGAGTAAGAGCGGCTTAAGAGTTAATTTCCTGGCAGTGATTTGTAGGAGAGCAGCATCAACAAGCTGCTGCAGACTGGAGCATGAAAACCATTACTTCAATCCCTCACTTCCTGACATTAATAGGATGAATAAATGTTTTTGTTCTCTGCTTAATTTGGATGGATTCATCCAAATGGCAATGAAAACAAGTAAATATCCATCTCAGCTCTGCTCCCGATAATAAAAGACAAAGAGAACTCACTCTGCCTTCTCTTTTTCTTCCACCTACCGTTGGAGAATTCCTCTGCTCTGTGCTGAGCTCATATATCAGATGCTAACCAAAATGACTGAGACTAGGAACATGTACTGAGGGAGCCTCGTGTTATGGGAAGGGTTTATTTTAAGTCAATAAACCACACAGGAGGTTGTCATGTTGGGCTTTACTCTGTAGTAACTCAGAAAGATTTTATCCTTTTTTGGGGAGGGGGGAATCCTAGACAATGGATATAACAAATGAGAGATGGCTAGACAGATTATATAATGGATAGAACTAGTATGTTAAAAAAAAGTCCAATTATTTTGCTTCAAACAGGACCATATACACAAATAACATTTACACTTAATCACTTTAGATGTCAGTACACTAAGTGTGAAGTAATCTGAGAAGCACTGGAAGAAGCATTAGTCTGATATGCAGTCTTAGCCTCTGCCGGGTGCAAATGTAGTCTTTATGCACATGTCAGTAATCTATCCATCTGTCTGTGTCCTGTGTTGTTAGCAGATGAAGTTACACTGAAAATCTGAAAGTTTTTCTTTTCTGGTATCTTGCAATGCAATGCAATGCACTGTTACACAGTAATGTAAATTGTGCGACATGTGAAATCAATAAACTGAGCTCTTTTGCAGTATGCTAAAACACTGAAATGTGCCTTGTATTGTACTGTATTGTATTGTATTGTATTGTATCATATTGTATTGTATTGTATTGTATCCTATCTATTCATTTTCTCAGCTGCATTGCATTCGTGGTGTAGGTATGGATGCCTCTCGCTGTCAAAGGGCAAGAGGCATCCACACCTAAACTCACTTAAAACACTTAAAATCACAAATGAATCTAAACAAGCCTATCTTAGTACTCTGAGAGGAAGCTGGAGAGCTCAATGCAGAAAGGCTCCAGTCAAGCCAGAAACTCTACTCCTCTGAGCAGCCAGTGCTAACCATCCCACAGTGCATCCCTGAAATGTATCTCATATGCAAATAAATATTATACAGTATAATAAATGGATAAATGATATAACACTTAGAGAAGCATTTGTGGCTGCAAAGTACTTTCCTGTGAGTATAAAAAAGGGCCACTGCTTTTATAGCACAGACAAGAAGTGCTCAGATGACATCGTATAGTATTACTACTGAAGCAACATCCAGCTGAGTACAGTGTTTGGGTCAGGAGGCCATGAGCACACTGGGTGCTTCGCAACTCTCAGTGGAGCTCAGCGGTTACTCTGTAATGAAAAACGACTGTACAAACTTGTGCAATGGACTATATTTTGCTCTATAATATTGTTCACACATAGACACAAATATCCTCTGCTCCCCAAATCCCTGGCTGAATTACCAGCAGTCACCATCTTTAGTTTAGGAGAGGGACATAACAGAGAAAGACAGAGTCACTTACCACACACAGAATAACCCTGGCAATTCAACAAATCAATGCTAAATCACCACGCTGCCGCCTCGCTGCCGAGAGCGCTTTCACATACACTCATACTGTAGGCTGAGGTTATTTTGATTGGATCTAAAACTATTCTTTTGAAGGCCTAAATAACTTCACTAAAGGTGACAGTCCAAAGCAGAGATGGTTGTGGAGTAAAATGGCTGTGATCACAGCGATATGGAAGATAGAAATCAAAGGTCACAAATAAACCCCGTCAGAGGTGCAAGCTCTCCGCAAGTACGCGCTGTACTTGACCGTTCTCCTTTTCAGAGCATTTGGCCGAGAGGATGAGTCCCACCTTGGGTTTTGGCAAGAGAGGCAGCCTTTGTTAATTTTTAATGCATTTGGAAACTAGTAATTAAGCCCCCCCCCACCCCCCCCACCCCCAATGGACTGGGAAATTGACATGCTCTGGAGAGCCAGTGAGTAATTATATTTGTAAAGAGCAGTGATACAAGATACTCCCCTCTGACTGGGACTCATTACACATCATTAGAGAGGAGCAGCAACTAGGCACGTGCACGCGCGCCATGTGCACGAGACCACCCCCAAAACGACCCTACGCACGCACGCGGGCAGGCAAGTCACGCACCTTGAGGCACACACGCGCACGTCTCCTTCTCTTTGTCACACACAAATACAGATCAATGAGCAGAAATCCAAACACTGTTCCTCTTTAGTAAACAAACCCGGCTCCTCATGTCTCTGACCCGAGCATGTGTGACAAGTCCTAACAGGACAGCCCGGACGGTGTAAAACTCCACACTCGATATCTCATCTGGTGATAATCACACTGCAGTGGGTCAATATGTAATTAAAGATTAAATCTAAAATTATTTCTCATTCATCTTAACAGTGAAAGGTTGAAACATAAAAGTTTAAAAACGGGGCCTCAGAAGAATCGTGGCCCACCCTTTGAAGCAATAATTACTGTTACAGCAGCGCAGGGCTAAGAGCTGCAGGGGAATGATAGAACAGCACTAGAAACTCAGAAGACTCCTCTTTAATTGGAACAGACTTGATGGCAATTCAGCACATCAGGGTATCTGAAATGAATCTGTGCAGCTCTCCTCCATCATGTTCATCTCTTCCTTCTACAGTACTTCACCTGAATCTCAGCTTCTCTTTTTCCCCCTTTCTGTGCCTTGTGTGTTTCACTTTAGCTACTATTTGCATATCATCAAATCACATTAAATCCACTGCAGTCACTTCTCCGCAAAACACCAAATACATTAATCTAAATTTCATAACACACTGAGCATCTCTCAATAGTTTTGCTACATTTGAGTAAAAAATGGTCTAAAGAAAATGAAATTAATGAAAAAAATAAACAACAAAAGTATCAATTATCTCGAGCCTTGGGGGCAGAGTAGACGGGGAAATTGTCATATGGATTGGTGCACAGTTGGCAGTGACGCTAATGCTGAATGGTCTGCTGTGGCAAACACAGAACCCTCTGTGAAAACGAAACCGATACTAGACGAGCGTACATTTCACACCTACAGTCACGAGATGTACATGATTAAAACAATAAACTCAGATACACAAGTCTGTCCTCACATGTAGAAATTGAGTAAGTAGCTCAGTAATTTGGGAGCTCAAAACAGAGTAGAGCCAATGCTCCTCTGCATTCCCAATTGGGGTGGTTTGGGCATCAGATCACCTCCCAGGTGAGGTGTTTCGGGCATGTTCTCCTGGGTGGAGACCCCGGGGGCAGGCCGGAGAGATTATATCTCTCTCGGCTGGCTTGGGAACGCCTGAGTGGACCTGGATGTGGTATCTGGGCATCTCTGCTTAGACTCCTGCCCCTGTGACCCGGACCCGGATAAGCAGCAGAAAACAGATGGATCAATGAAAGGATAAATTAAACATTCATCACTGACATTTAACATGGCTCGGTGCTGTTCCAATTTGTTGAAATTTTGCTAGTAAAATGTTTTTCCGTCTCTAAATGAAATCCTTTGAGCAGACACATTAGTGATGTCTGTTGTTGCCTAATAGTTTAAGTGTATTTTTTTTCCTCTCTGTAAAATGAGTTAAATATTCAGATTGTTGTGTGTATTTCAAAGGTGTTTACTGCATTATTAATGTAGCATTCAGATTGCCTAGGGACGGAGGGAGAGCTGTATTAGTGTCAGAAATTGTAGTTTGAATTGCCTTGTCTGCTTTTCACTTTAAACATTATCTTGACTAATTCTCTCATCCCTTGAAGCCGCCTAATTAAAAGAGCTTTCTTTTAAACAAAAAACCCAAAAATTTACCTTTTTAATGATTTATTTATTTGTCATTTATGGGTGGCACGGTGGTTAGTCGCCTCAGAATACAGTGGCTGGCTGGGGCCTTTCTGTGTGGAGTTTCCACCTTTTCTCTGCATCTGCGCTGGTTCTGTCCGTGTGTTTCCTCCTACAGCCCAAAGACATCCATGCTGTGTTATCCAGCGACTCTAAATCGACTGTAGGTATTAATGCGAACTGGAATAGGCTCCCCCTACCCCACCCCTATCAGCTGACCATATATTATCTGGCTATTAAAGCTTTCAGCTCAGAGCAGTGGCAAATGTATTCAAAACAAGCAGTTAATCTCCTCCATTTAATACAGTTTAGGGTAGATTAGGGCTGACGCTGTTAATGACACCCATATTCTATATATTAAAAAATTGCAAACAAATAAAAATAAAATCATGTAATTATGAATTCTCACACTGTGAGTATTACAATTGATACTTTATGGCTAAAAATTTACAGCTAGCATAGTGTTAATTGGTCCGTCATGGTGTGATTTCTCTCTGGCCTTGGTTTTATTTGGTTTATATGAGTGTGTCTGTAATAACAGTTTAAAGCCATTCCATAGGGAGATTATCAGACCACGCTACAGTGATGGACATTATCGCTCAACTACATGCGTCCCTTCTTCTCCGCTCATTTCTCAGAAAGGCTGTTGGGGAGCTCACCAAGAGAGTTGCTTTGTGAACTGCATTTTGGGGAGTGTGTATTTGTGCAAGCTTCCAAACAACATCAGTATATGTATGTGGGGATTGCTGCTGTTTTGTCGCACTGCCTGTGCTCATAGTGTGTGTGTGTGTGTGTGTGTGTGTGAGTGTGTGTCTTTTTTTAACGTGGATAGTAATATGTGTGTGAATGTGCTCACGGGTGCTCTTGAGTATTTGTATGTGGTGTATAAGGGTGTGTGTGCACGCATGTAGAATGACATTTACTGAAATGTGGCGGCGAGAGAAGAAACATCTGACTCATAATTGAAGTGCCATGAAAGAAATATGAACAAGAATCTGTACTGGGCTTACGTGCTCAGCTTTAAACCAGGGGCAGGAGCATGAGGCAGCATGCTAAGCCAGTCCTCTGACTACCTTACCACCCCGAAGGCTGATTACAATGCTCAAAATGATACTCCAAAAGAAATGACAGAGGAAAACACATTGCATTCAAGGTGAGCAATCCTGATGATAAAATCGATAGGCCATAGTGCTCTGATCTCCATCAAAAAGAGAGACTAAAGATGAATGCAGTTGTGCCTCTGTGATTCAGCCACAGCAATCATCTCAATGTCCTGGAGGATAAAGCCGTCACCCTCCTGCTCTTAATGTGTTGGATTCTCTGAGCAGCAAGGTGAGGCAGACAGTTTTTTTCTTCTTTTTATAGATAAATATACCCTATAGTTTTACTATTGTAAACAAGTGTCATGAAAATGCTACAAGCAAACATGAAATGATCCCGCTGACAATTTATCTTCCTGTGCAACCAAATAATGATGTACTGCAGCTCAGTTGTTTTCATCTGGCATGACCGTTGCCCTTTTTAAAAATAAATCATATGTGACAACTCGTCACAGGTTGTAGAGTTGTGTGGAGCTGGTAATTTTTCCACAACTGTTAAAATTTATAGGTGTTCCCAAGCTCCAACCTCAAGAGTCACTGATAGAGTGTGAACCTCCGCAACTGAAACATGTGGTCAACATTTGAGTGAAATTATCATTATTAGCTGGTTCTAAAGGTCTGAAATTCTATGTTACTTAGCACTAATTAGAGGTATCTGTGCTCATACCCATACAGTCTAATGGTGCGTTCACACCAAAAACGAAGTGAGATTTCACCTTGTGTTACTCGCTTGAATTCATTTACATTAGAAACCTGCAAATATTCACCCCTAGCAGTCATGGGTGCGAGGAGGAGTACAACTGATAGCTGGAAACCAGTTACAGTAACATATTCTCACAACTTACCAAGAAGTAGAGTTGTTCCTGGTGACTAATTTGCTGGTCATTTAAACAAGTTTAACTTGCACAAATGCGGACCAGTAGTGTGACTTTGCAGTGCATAAAAGATTTGCTTTGTGTTTGGCGTGAACACACCAAAAAGTCCACCTTACACAACAAACCTGCTAGTGCTCAGCCACTCCCCTGAAAACGCTGTCTTCTAGATTCAAAAAAGCAATATGGCAAAAAGATGATTACATCCATATTTTATATAAATAAATCCAGAAATCCACATTGTCCTCCAAGAACTATAAATGCATTCACTGAGCCATACTGTCCTCCTTAGTTGCATGTCTTTATTATAATAATTCATTGGGAGGGTATTTTTCCCCCTTTTTTTTGAGTTAATCCTGCACAATCACCAGCAGCTCTGAATACTACTGCACGAAATGCATATTGCTCAGCTACATACAGTCAAGGCTTTTGCAACAGGCCAGCTCAGTATGGCACGGCAATGGTTGCTAATGGTGTTAGCGATGTATACCTGCCTGTTTTGGTGTCTATCTGTCATTGCTCAGTCAGTTTGTTGGCTCATTTCTCAGCATTCATGCATGCTTGCCACTTGTGAATAATGGTGGTTAAGTTATTCAGGCTTGCTTTAAGTTGTGCATGAAAAAAAAAGTTCCCTACAAATTGTTTTTCAAACATTCACAATATGTCCTCAGTTGGAAGCAACTGGTTGTGGGCTGAGTGCCCCAGATAG
Source organism: Pterophyllum scalare (assembly GCA_024447675.2). Lineage (NCBI taxonomy): Eukaryota > Metazoa > Chordata > Actinopteri > Cichliformes > Cichlidae > Pterophyllum > Pterophyllum scalare. The sequence continues at coordinate 208,449 of JAMQGT020000485.1, read as the reverse complement.
GGCAGTGAAGTCTGAAAGCATTGAGACTTACAAATTGGGTTTTTGTCTTTTCATGGGATTTCCTGACAATGGGAAACAGAATAAATCGGCTGTATCCTTTATGTTAAGAGCTGCCAACAAATTTGGATGAAATCTGAAGCAATATTTGAAAGAAATTCAAACAGCAACATGAAAATTTCATTTTATATCCAGAGTGTTTGTAGTCAGTCCACATCCACTCTAAATGTAAAATAAAAAAATAAAAAAATAAAAATAAGTGAGGAGGGAAATCAACTGTGTCAGAGAGATGGATGAAAAAGGTACAAAGCTTGGGTAGTGCACTAACAAACTCCATTTTGTGTTGCTGCAGCTGTTTCCATGGAGCTCTCTGTCTTTCCTTTTTGCTCTCTCACTCTTTCTTTCTCTGCTACTCCCTTCCCTCTCTCTCTCTCTCTCTCTCTCTCTCTCTCTCTCCCACACACACACACACACACACACACACACACACACAAGTGTCTGAAAGGGGATTCAGCTGCATGAGTCAATGCAACCAACCGCAACTCAGAGAGAACCTCTCCTTCTCTCTAACAGACTCTTTTACCCTCCTCTATCTCTCCAGCATCACGCCCATCTTATCATTTTTTTCATACTTCATTTCAATAAATTCTTAATTTATTCTAAACCTCAGTCACAACAACAAACCCACATTATGCAGCACACTCAATTACTGTGATTTTGATACATGGGTTCTACATCAACAAGCCAGTCCATGTATTTACAGTCCTGTTTCTTTTTTTTCCCTCTCAGCCTTATTTAGTATGTGGCAATCAGCAGTGCTCATTACTTCTAAGCTAGGTGCCCTGCAAAGCTGCCCCAGAAAATGTCCTTGAAGAATAAGGTGAAGAAAAAAAAACAGAGAGAGAGAAGAAAAGATGCTTACCGAGGACTCCAACGCGGTAGTTGAGAGTGATAACGATGACATTTCCGTAGCTGGCCAGGACACTCCCATCGATCATGTTGCCTGTCCCCTCCATGTAGGACCCTCCATGGATGTAGACCATCACGGGCTTGGCCCCAGTGTCTCGTATGTCTGCAAGAGCGGCCATCATTAACATATTCACAATGCCGTCCATCCTCTCTGATCAAGGGTCAGCTCAGATTCAGATAAAGAAGTTATAGCACATAGTGGCCACAAACAGACAAGCTGACAATCACCTCCCAGATACCAGCTGTATTCATTCAGTCTTCTGGCCTACTAATGGAACTGGGAACTCTGTTCTTTTCATATCAGCTGTATGAGAAACAAATGAATGTCCACTCTTTATGTGGAGTTCAACTCTATTATAGCAATCAGCTATCTCATCTAAAAATGTGGTGAGCCGTTTACTTCATGTGAACCAAACTATTAGGGTTGTATTTGGTTTTGCATTGCTTCCCAGGAGGCAGACCCACTTCCTAATATAGACATGCAGGAAGCCATTAGGGAGAATAAAGAGAGAGGTACTCTGACACATCTACTAAGCAGGGAGAAGGCTAATCTGGCCTGACAGTGATAGGGAAAACACACTGGCTAATTACACAATGCTACCTCATGCCTCCTTTTTACACAGGCCTATCATGCTGCAACAATTTATTTGCACAGTCCTGCTTGGGATTGCAGGCAGTTCAATTTCGTCTTCACTTTTGGTAAAATGGTGTTTATTTTATTCCTGAAACTGTTTTTGATACCCAGCTGGAGCGACACTCCAGCCAGATAAAGCACATCCAGAGGTAGAGGGATGAAAAAAGCCTCTGTCTGAGGAATAGACTGAATTACTGACTGGCTAGCTAGAGCTGGGAGACAAGACAAGAAACTCTCATTTTCACTCATGCTCCCCCTGCATTTGGTGCAGCTTCTTGCCTTCCCCCTCCCTCACTTTGTATCACTTTCACTCACAGACTCTCCCCTGTCTCTCTCCCTGTGTCTCTCCCGCCTTCTCCCCGTCTCTGTCCAACTCCCTGCCTTTCTTTTTTTCCCTTTAAGCCCTGAGAATGGTGAGAATGAGAAGGAGCGGGAGGGCGAAAAGTGTGGATGACATCGGAAGAGAGAGGGAGAGAGAAACACAGAGATTGGAATGAAGGAAGGAATGAAGGAGAAAAGAAAGGAATGGAATATAGATAGAAAAGGGAAGGATATTATAAAGAGAGCAAAAAAAAAAAGAACGTAATGGACTCGGATTTAAAAGGATGGTATTGTATTCTGGTTGCCATGGTGACTGAGAGCCAAAATTCAAAATCCTCAAGAACAGCTAATCGCTTACCACATCCTGAACAGGCTAATCTGCATCGATCTGCAGGCACTCCTCATCATTATGCACCCCAACACATTGGCACGCTCAACACAGAGAACAACTACTTTAATGCATTTTGTACAGACACCTTTTTTTTGTAACCCCCTGTAAGAAAACTTAGCCTTTTTCTTTTTTTTTTACATTATTCCCTTGGTTATTCACGGCCCTGTTACATTTAAAAGCAAAGCCATAACTTGTACTGTATACGATGTGGCCTTATTTATGGATTCCTTTATCTTGCTGGTATCTGAGAAGGCTACACAGTGAAATGTGATTTATAGCTGACACTTCTCTGTACACACACTTATCTTAGACAAGAGAAGGAGGGGATGCATGGGGTGAGAAAGCATGAAAAGTACAGTGGGGGGGGGGCAGAAGAAGAAAGAGGGGTGGGGGGGCAGCAAAACGATATCCTACACAAGCTATTCAAACAAATGGGCCACAGATACAAAGAGAATGGCAGAGAGGAAGAAAGGACAGGGGGCAGAAATAAGAAAAAAGAGATTAGTCATGTCAATGTTATCAGTCACCTCTTTTGTTGATTCACATCGTGTTTCCATGACAACAGTTAAATCCCTTTGGGAGAGCGATACAAAACATTCGAGCTTCATTTGTTCTAATCTATTCATTGAGTTGATCTGATGTGGGAGGTGTCACATAGATGTGATATACAGCTCTCACTCATCTGTTGTCAGAGGCAGATATATACGCAACAGATCCCAAATGGATTTTGGTTTACAGTGAGAAATAGTAATCCTTTATGGATACATCTGGGCTGCAGCACAGCTAGATGACTAACTCTTCCTAACCAATCAGATCAGAGTTTACTTGGTCACGGTTAATGGCCTAATCTAGTGAAACAGGTGACTAAGTGGCTACCTCAAAAGAAATAAATAAAAAAAGCTGCTTCCTGATTCACTACTTCTCCGGGGCAAACACATCATTACATCAACACACATATTCTTAGCATCAAAATTTAGCACAGAGCTGCGGCAGAAAAGAAACGGAGATTTATTCATTAATGCACAGACTGATATATCTGCAATAAAACCTCCATGCACAATGAGCTCAAAATATTACAAAAAAGTCAAACAAACTTGTGTTTTGGAGATGAACAAAAACATGTGAATGATGGCAGTGTAGATGAAAGCTGGTGTGCAATGAAGAATGAACTGAGCACGAAAAAAAAATAATGTATGTACACTCTTGTCACATTTATTTTAATACGACGTGGTGTCATGCAGCAGCTACTACACAGTGACACTCATACACTCTCAGCACGTATTACACAAACAGCAAATAAATGTATCACTGCAGCAAAAATCGCCTAATGAATGAATAAATCAAATGTTTTCCGTTTGGACGGTAAGTTCAGTCAGACTTAAAAATATATAGCACGAGCTTTAAAAAGTACTGAGGGCCACAACCTTTCACAGTTGCCTCACAGTGACTCTGGTCTGATTGGAGTGTCAGTGGGAGGCATAACTCAAGTCTGAGCTGAGCCCCTTAGTATTACTGCTGCAAGTGAAACCCACCAGGAGGGCTTGCAGCACTCCTTCCTTTTTCTGCAATCTTATTTTCTCCCACTACCTGTACCTCCACCTTTTTGTCCTTTGCTTCTCACTCCAATGGAAGCAGTCAGTCATATATCTGACGTTAAGCGCCCCAGAACTGGCCTTGACACTCCGGACTAGGACAGGACAAAGGCAAGTGGAGATAAGTGTCGGCGGCATTCACTGTGTCAACACTTCGTGAAACATGGTGGCTGTCAGCGGCTATAAGTGAGGGCTGGGGTTGGGGGAACGGGTGACAATGTCCTGATGTGGCAAGACATGACACGCACCCTACTGTAGTGCTCTTGTCAGGTCAAGCTTCACGGTCCACCCGTGATAGGTCCATTACTGGCATGTTTGCGTTTAAGAACTGTACACAGTTCATTTTGGGATTATCTTTAAAACAGGGAGAGCAGCTATAACGAACTGTACAGCAGCTTGTGTCATTGTTCATGTCACTGATAGTATTCTGAAAGTCGCTGAATGTTTCCTAATATTCATTTTATACTGAATGTAATGAACTAACAGTGTGTGGCTAGGCTTTAGGAAAGACAAGAGGCCCAAAAGAATGAACACAGAGACAAATTACAAATTTTCTATTTTGGACTCAGAAAAGACAGCTAAAGGAGGACCATTTATTTAAAAAAAAAAAAAAAAAAAGTTGCTATTTTGAGCCAGAAGACTTTCAGACCCTGCACATTATCAGGGGTGGTAGGATGGGCATGAGTAGGGCTGGAGCAGAGCTGTCATGATATTAGATCTGTACACCACAATGGATTTTAAAGCAAACAATCAAGATGTGACTGAAGTGCAGACTTTCAGCTTTAATTCAAGGGGTTTAACAAAAGCATTGCACTAACTGTTTAAGAGTTACAGCCATTTTTATACACAACTCCCATTTTCAGAGGTTCAAAATTAATAGGAAAAACTAATATCATTTTAAATATGAGGGCTGTTTTGAATATTTAGATGAAAGTCCTTTGCAGTTAGTGGCTCCCTGAAGTCTGTGACCATCACCAAATGTTGTTTCTGCTTTTGAGATGCTCTGCCAGGTCTTTACTGCATTTAATATGTATTTAATAACATAACATTTTAAATGTATTTAATAACTGAAAAGTATGCTCTGTTGGGTTGAGATCAGGTGAATGACTTGGCCTGTGAAGAATACTCCTTTACCTTGAGAAACTCTTGGGTTGCATTTGCAGTTTGCTTTGGGTCATTATCCATCTTCGCTGCCTTATCATTTCTGCAGCATTTGGCCGAATGTGAGCAGAGAGTATAGAGCTGCATACTTCATCCTGCTACTTCTATCAGCAGTCACATCATCATAAACACTGGTGACCCGGTTCCACTGGCAGCCACACGTCCGTGCCATAACATAGCATTTGAATATGAGGTGACACACTTTGGATCATGAGCTGTTTCTCTCCTTCTCCGTACTTTCTTAAGTTAATCTTGGTTTCATCGTTCAACCCCTTGAATTAAAGATGAAAGTCTGTCCTTCAGTCACACACTGATTGTGTCAAAATGTTTCAAAAAGAACAAATATTTATATCATCATATGTGTGCTGTGACACCTCTAAGCTGGAGTGCATGAGTGTTCGCCATACTTGATATATCTCAGAAACTAAGATGGAATAAAATAAACTCTGAACATAAGAAGGGTGTATAAAAAGGACAAATGCATGAGCATGTGCCTCCAATAGAAACCTTGACTACAGTAAACCTAATGGGAGGAATGACCTTTGTGGGAAGGTGACATCTTGCTTCCTGGCTGCTGTGCCTGTGCGTTAAATATGATGTTGGAAACAGGGCCAGTAGAGTGTGTAAATGCATGAGGATAGAGAAATGAAACACAAGGATACACAGTGGCTGAGTTAAATGAAAGGAGAGACAGTGTGAAAAGCCTACAAGGCTATTAGCCAAAGCCTTCTACAGCTGGCCAGGATCTAGTTTAGAGGAGGAAAGCAGTAGAGGTGCCGTCATCCTTAAGACTCACAGACAGCTGTTTGCTGCCAGAATGAAAGAGAAGTAACCCTTTAGTCTTTCAATGAAGGCTGCTGTCCTTGACGTGAATTTAAAAGCTGGTAACTGTACAAACACACTGCGGTGCACAAACCCTTCAGACCTGCTCTGGCATTGCATAAGGAAAGAGTCAAAGTGCCTCTGTGAACTAATTCAAAGCCTTTCTCCACTCCATTCCCCACATTTTTCAAAAGAACTCTGTTTTTACATGTTTTGCCTTCCCAATTATTTTGTGCCACTCAAGAGGAAAGGACAAAGAAAAAATAAAGATGACAGGACCAGTCTAGCTCTCCTACCCTTTGAAATGGCTCAAATGATGCCCGTGTGGATCAGCCATTAGCAGCAACGCTTATCTTGGAAAGAAGCTGAGCAGTAGCATTCCAAAGATCTCTGCATAAATGGGCTTCAAGGGGCATGATTCCCCTCTCTGCCACATCAGAGAGAATAGGATAGTGGCAGAATAGAGAAAATGGTGTGTGAATTGCCCCCACTGTCGATTTACCACTCTCCAGGCTGCCTGAGCTGAGCGGACGGCTTTGCTGGATGGGGATCCAGTCAGGCCCGTGCAATGGAATTAATGATAATACCCAGGCAGGTGGAGCTTAGCTCTGCTCTCTGGCACAGCCCAAGCATCTCTAAGGGTGGGAGTATCTGTATGTGCTTGCTGTCTTCTGTGAGTATATCTGTATGTGTTCGCTGTCTTCTTAAGCGTTTGCTTCTGGAGCTGGGCAGCAAGCACCGCTTATGTGTGCACTGATTTAATGGATGTGAATATACATGCCTGAGTGTGTGCGCACACACTCTGGGTGGAAGCATTCCTTCTGATTAGAAGGAGCTAAAGTCTCAAAGTGCCAAAAGACAGAAACACACAGATCTATTTTTCATCATTGGGATAGGACTGAGGCAGCAGTAGTGCAAGGCACTCTAGAAGGGAAGTGGGGACCGCTGCCTCTCCCAGGCTATCACTAGGCACTCTACCTCAGCACCATTACCATGTTCCACCTGGAAGATTTAGCTCCTACATGGACTCACTTACGCTATTTACATGCCCACCTTTATCTAACAACAGCAGGTAGGTGATTGAAAGCTTGCACTCCCTTTTACAGTGCAATAACAGCCTCTGTAAAATTGAGTCTTGATTGTGGGCTGGTGTAAATCACAGCAACTTGGCCTGCTTGCTTGTTTTGCAGGCGGGAGCGTTGTGTAGAATTTGAATGCACTTCGGGAGTGCCAGAGGGTTGACTGTTGCTCCGACAGACAGATGGACACACAAAGGGACAGACAGCAAGACACAGGAAGAGATGAACAGGCAGAAATGTTAAGACAGGTAGCCTTAGAAGGAAATATAATAGTATCATAGTAGTGTAATATATTCCAGGCTACATATTTCATTAGTCTTATCGCTTTGTCTCATTTGAATCCTTTTACTGGCTGCTACCCAGCCTTTTTTATTGTAAAATTTATATATTACTATTCCATATGTTCTATTTCTTTGGCAACAAAAGGAATTTGTTATTGTTCCAATATTTATTTTGATTAGAATTTGAGAAAATGTCTGGAGGGCTATAACAGGGAGGAGGGCAGTTCAGATATATTGTAGGGAGGAAGCAAATTAGGCCAGGATAGACAGACAGCCAACTGAGACCGCATGGTAATGCTGGGAGGAACAGACTGAGAGATAGAGGGGGTTAGACAGAGAAACCAGACAAGACAGTTGCTCTCTCTCTCAACTGAATGAGAATATGAGGATAAGAGGTGCACCTGCTCGGCTCGGGCGAGAGTGGGAGTTGTGCTTGTGTTGTGATTCCATTTGCCCTTTAACTTGAGCGCAAATGTTTAAATTTCATTGGTCATGCGTGCCTTACATTAACCGCAGACACGACATTTGCTATTATATACATTTGCTCTCACAAGTAGCAGTGCTATTATTGTGAGTAAGACTTACAAGGACTTTGTGGTCGTGCAGTGTGCTCAACCGTCCTTCAGGGAGTAAAGTCTTTTCCTCCTGAGGTAACAGCTCTCTGTCGGGGGAATTAAAGAGGAACAAAGAGGTGTCCCTGAACAGCGGGTTTCACATGTCGGGCCATGACAGTTCCACACATTCACCGGAACAATAAAAATCTTCTGGATCATGTTTAGGGATTGATGGCCAACTCTGTCACACATGCATTAGTTACAGTAGTGTTGCAGAGACTCTGCTGGGACTGTATTGTACTTTTACGGTGATGCTCAGTAAATAGCATTAGTTGCGCTCGGTAAAGAATAGACTTGTCACATTTTCAGTGAGGCTAGTCTAGCACAACAGCTTGGAGACCAAGCCACTGTGTACACATGCATAGGCTTGCCAGACAAAGGGATCGGCACTTGTCAGCAATTTTAAACGGACTTAGGGCTACATACTGACGCATGTGGGCTTGCTTGAAGGAAGGCGAACCACCACGTGCATGCACATACACACACAGTCAAGCTGAAGACTGAAGGCAATTTGGCTTCAGTTGCAACAGCTCGCCCTGGGCTTGAATGAGGAAACACCTGCGTGTCAGAGTGGTGCTATGGCAACGCTTCCTGTTCAGTGATCAAGGCCAGCATGAGACTCCTTTTTGAGAGAAGAGCCCACTGAGCAAAGAGGGAGAAGACACCCTACAAACCCTTAAACATCTGGGAAGAACCCAAAGCAGGATGCATCCACTTCTCATTGTGCCAACATTTAAGAGTAATGAGTGATAAGATATATTTTTGAGTTTTAGGTTTGCAAGAAAAACTGAAAGTCCATATCATAGTCCTTAACATGTGCTATGGTCCCAAAAAGCTTCCCTCCAAACATTCAGTTGAATCCTGTTCCCTAAATATACACATCATTCACAAAGATCCAATCTGTCCAGAACAAACAAACGGAGCATAAAACAATGGGTTTATCCTGATACCCAACATCATGCTTGCATCACCTGCCCTGCAATGGCAAAGGAAGACAAGGGCGGGGCGATATCAAGGGTTTGATTTAGATTTATACACTTAAGCCGTTTCTGTTGCAGCACAAGAATCGTCTCTCATTCTAATCTCAGCAGAGATCCACCCTGAGCCAGGAATATCCCAAGATAAATATGGAAAGTGAACAATGCGATTGCTGAGCAGCAACTTCCCATTTTCTACACCTCTCGTCTCTAATCCTCTCCAGCAGCACTCCTGAACTGCCGCTCCTCATCTAAATCTGCTGGCACTCCGGGTGAACAGTCTGATATTACACTGCCGCTTCACTTTCCCTCTGCCATTATCGCCACCAATTCAGCTACTGGCCACACCTTCAAAAGGGGCTCTAACTATCAACTCTCCCCTTGTAATAACAGTTGCTCCAGTCCCTATGTGAGATATTAAAATTATTCAACCTGAGCCTGGTTATCTAGACAGCTACCAGATCCCATCTGACTCTGAAGCTAAACACTCCTTTCACTGACTGAATTCAAATGCTTAAGAACAAGAGCCTTCACATGCATTCACATTCACACACGTGCACTCTTTTTCACTACACTGCTCTACAGATTGAAATGTGACAGGGGTGCTTGATGATTGGATTTGCAATTGAAAAAAAAAAGAAAAACAAACAAACAAAAATCCATAAATGATCAGGAAGCAGTGTCATTTGTGTAAGAAAATCATGCACCATCTTTGATCACCATGGGAAATACCTTCATCTTCATCACCGTCGTTATCCGATAAATCCTCGCCCTGTTTTTTTGCATGGGCCCCTGTTATTGAAGCAGGGAGAGACATAGAGAGGTACAGGGAAATTCAAAATAGCATGTTTGGAAAAATAGAGATGGGAAGAGAGGCATTTCAATAAGAGCAGCAATTGAAACTACATATGAATCATGACAATGTTGATTTAAATACATTTCCACAACAAAATTTCATTTTGCACAGAGAGCATATACAACAACAGGAATGCAAACATTTTTAAAGGCATACAAATCTGAAACCCTGCAGTGAGAAAAAAAATCAACATACAGTATGTATCTCACAGAACTGTATATGAACAAAACGCCACTGTTTTCACATGTACAGTATGTGTAGCAGAGTCATACACCACTGACATTTTCAGAAAAATCATTTAAAATTAATCAGAAAAAACAACCCAGTCCTATTTATTTCAGTTACTCGTTTTTTCAGCCTGTTGCAGAAGTGGGGGGGAGACTCCGGCTCCCTTCTTCCTCCCCTCACCTCCACCAAAAGGTCACGGCAGATGGCTGCCCCTCCCAGAGCCTGACTCTGCTGGAGGTTTCTTCCTCTTAAAAGGGAGTTTTTCCTTCCCACTGTTGAAAAGTGCTTGCTCATAGGGGGGTTGTCTCATTGTTGGGGTTTTCTCTCTATTGTTGTAGGGTTTACTTTATGATATAAAGCACCTTGAGGTGTCTGCTGTTGTGATTTGGCACTATATAAATAAAACTGAGCTGAATTTAAATTAAACTGAAAAATAAACAGCTATGCCAAGTCATTCAGAGTTTTATGTTGGTCTCTCGAAGATTATTGCGCATTTAAGCACTTCGGGAGACTCTAGGAAGTCTCCTTGGCATTGATGTATTACTTGATAACAAAAAATGAGAAAATGAAAATGAGAAAACTTTTGAAAGTAAATGTTTTAAACTCCAAAAGGACGGGCACGTGAATAAGTCACAACATTGTATGTATCATGTATGCACTTTGTCTGCTTGCCTCTTTGCCCAAAACAGTTGCTAATATCTTTCCCTTGCTGCATGTTACAGCAGTATGAAAATGTAGGCCTGCAAGCCATATCTTCACCTGTCCCATAAGGATTTGACATCCTTGTCATTTTTTGTTGTTCACCAGCATCACAGTCTAAGGATATCAGTGGTGATTTCTCAGTGGGGCAGTCCATCAAACCAACTATTTCATAGTCAATCATCCTCTGACAAGCTTTTAAAAACATATAGAGAATATAAATGAAATACAAAAATTTTTCTTAATCTTTTTCTTTTCTAAACCTTATAGAATTTTGGTGATGCCCTGATCTGTTATCTTAGGAACCTCGTCAGTTCAGTTTAAGTCAGGTCAGTTCCTCTTCAGCACTCACTACAGCAAATCCTAACACTATCACTGACCTTGGGCATTTCCTCCAGTGAAAGACCAGAATGAATACAAACTGATAACAGAATATAATAGGCTGATTGACACTGAATTAACAGAACCATTCATTATTCCAGGAAGATGAGATACCTTATTTGAATAATGTTTCTGTAGCAGTGATAAGCTTGACCCTTGCGTGAAACAAATGCCACCTCTTCTAACATCAATTTGCAGGCAATGACGAAGATTTCACAGGGCATTTCTGGTCTCTGCCCATGTAATCTTTTTTGTTTATTTTTTTTAGTTCTTATGACCTTGAGGGAAATTGAGGTGGGGACCATGAAATGTGCTGTAGATTCCTGATCAGTAGGGAAGAGCCAAGTAACCGCAGACACAGAGGTGCCACACAGTAATGGCACAATAGACAAAAGTGGATGCACTCAGACTGTGAGACTCAGCAAATGTTTACAGTGTGAACCTCTATATCCACTATTTGCTGTAACAGAGAGTTTACAGTATTAGGAAACTATTTTTTGAGATTCATGCAGGAAAATCAGTCAGTCAGGTAGACTCAGGCTTGGACTCAAAAGCAATGGGAACCTCACGGATATTAGTTAAATAGGCTCTATTTGAATAAACGCACTGTCCTCTTTGAACACTTCATGCATTGTTAATTGATAGATGCAATACAGTGTTATGCATAATGTAAAAGGCTGAGTGTGATGGTATTTACTGAGTAAATTTATGCTCTGAACTGGAGCTATGGTTGGTACAGTGACTTTGTTTAATCTGCCCATCATTTTTCAATTATAGGGTGAATGAATAATGCAGACTGCATAGCATACTATATGACTTTTACAAAAAAACAAGCATATTGATATGAATAAGGCAACTTTAAGCTTGCCAAGATTTGTGTCACCTTGTTGACAAAAGAAGGTAAGTGGACAACAGTCATGTGTGGCACAGATTTAAACGGTCACCACCAGTTAGGGACTGTGATATTATTTTATTGATACTAATGCCAGTATCAATTATGCTGGTATGTTCTTTATCATTTCCTTTGATGAGCCCTGATTAACTTTCTCTGTGGAAAAAATGTAGAATGAGAGCGGCATGGGGACCACTAACATGTGCTTGAAGTCATTGTTTTGCAATACACAACAGTCAGACAAACATGGCAGAATTAACAGAAACAACAGGATTCCAATAGATTCTCAAATCCCATCTACCCTCTATCTCCAGCCAAATAATAACAGAAATGTGAGGCTCATATTACAAAATAATTAATCTGATATTCCAGTGCAGCTACTCGCTGAACATGTTGCAACTTCTATGCCAGACAACAGGATATATTTTTGGAGCCCTCTGTGTCAGCACCCCAGTTATGCCAACACAGTGATCTTACTGAAGTAAATGTGTTGCTTCAGGTAGTGCTAATGTCAACTTCCTTTTGTGGAAATCAGCTATTATTCAGTTATCTAATGTTACGTCTATTATGGTGGCTTTGTAGATACCTACATGAAGATTAACAGAATATAGAGGTGTGGTGGAGACAGTCAGGACAGGCAGCTCCAAATCAGCTCCAAACCTTTTGGGTTTGTTGTCTCTCTGGCACCATGAATATATGTATTGTGTTTTTGTGGACACACAGACAATGATAGAATCTCACTAAAAGTTTCCAGTTGTTCTTTAAATGTTAGGCTATGGCACCTATTTATTTTTCCATCTCTAAGCAATAATTTAGCAAGAATGCAGACAATAAAAGCTACATAAATAATGCCAGTACTCAGGCTGGCATTGCTGGGCCTTTAGGCAATGGGTGCTGTAACTGGCATAGAACTAGTAATAATAAAAAACACAGCTTCACAGGATTTTTCAGCTGTTCCAGTTGCCAACAAAGATATATGCGGTCGAAGACCTTGGAAAACAATGGTTGAAGAGCAGGTGGCAGAGGCCGATGCAACATACAGTCACATGAGGAGGCCATAACAGTGAGACTGACCAAGGCTTCGTTGAATAGGGGAAAGGAACTCTTGCTGTCTCAAAATGCTAAAGAATAAACCCAAAGGGGGACTCAGATTATAAGTGATCTGGACATAGTCTCAAATGAGTATTTGCAGAAGATTTCTGAGTGAAAATAAACTTCATCAATTATGTAAAAGTCATACGAGACCTATACAGTAAACCAAAGGGAATATTTGGTTGACATCTCAACGTTTGCATTTATTTCCTAAACATGATTTAATAAGACACCGCTAATTGATTCAGAGCTGCTATTAATTTATGTCCCTGGGTACTAACAGGAAACACAGAAAAACTAGGAAAGGAGAGGGAGTAGTAATCACGACTAGAAACTCAATAAATATTCAGAAGTTGTAATGGATTATGATTCTGTCTTAATTTTTAATAATTATTACTTTTTCGCCTTGAGCGGCCTTTCAGATTATGATTTTAAAAAGTCCTACTGCTTTCATTTTTGGTGATTATACTATTACATTGGTCAACACTTGGAGTGTTTGACTCCTTCAAATTAATAAAGGTGACAGGCAAATCCCAAAATCTGTCAGGCCACAAATTAATTCTTTTGATTTTACAAGAGAAGAGCGGATAATTAAGTCATATAATTTGTTGTTCACAACATCAAATTAACATTAGTGAAGTTAACTGTAAAAAGATTTCCGAACTCTTAGTCAGTCTAAAACTTACATATTAACTAGTGTACTATGAGATCTTCCAATCTGAAAACGCTGTGGGACAAAGTTATAGTTAAGGATGATGTTTTGTTTTTTTTAACCAGTACACTAACTTTACAAAGGTAAAAATATTTTTGATAAAGCTTCTTACGAATTTTGTCAACCTTTCCATTATCAGCGAGGTTTTCTCTGGTAAATAAGGCAGAGTGATGCTAATTTATAAATCAGGAGCAGCTCATCAGACATGTAATTATAGTCAATTAGGATCGTACTTGTTTTTTCTAATCTTCAGTAAAAAGTCGTAGCTCACCATTTCATGAAGAGAGTAGAGTCCAACCATTATCTACGACCATTAGATTCCACCTGAATTATTCCACAGAGACAGCTAATTGCTTTTTTATAGAACAACTTGAGTCATCATTTGATAAAGGTGAAGAACTCTGGGCCATTTTCTCCAGATCTTAAAAAGGCATTTGACACATTAAATCATGGTATGGTTAACTATAAACCTTCCAAATTTTATTTATCTGATATAATTTTTTTAAAAATCCTAGACCAGCAGACAATGGTTATTAATATTGATACACACATTATATTAATCATGAGAAACCACCTCAGGTTCTGTTCTTGATACACTTTGTTTGGCTTTATATATAAACCACCTAACAAAATCTTGTCTTGAAACAAGCTTTTAAATGTGTGGAGATGATACAGTCATAAATCTGCTCATTTACAGCAGCACGGTTTGGAAACTCATGTTTTATACTCAGCATGAAAAAAAAATCTTCTGGGGCTCGGTCCTCAATAAAAACCAATGGGTTTAAACTAAAGATTAATAGGCACTGTACTGAACAGGTTTAAGAGATAAAATATCTCACCCTTATATTACTCAAACGTAACATCTGAGAAACATCCTGAAATGGCAAAAAAAAAAAAAAAAGCTGTCAAAACAAACCATAAAACAACATTTAGACCTTCCAGAGGCTGCTCGCCTTTCCTCACTCAAAGCAGTTTAATGAAAACTCCGATCTTTCCACTGACCACAACCAAAGCTCTTCAAGCAATTACACTTTTGAAGATCACATTGATGTCGTCTTCTTGAGAAATTAAATGTTTTTCATTTTCGTCATTTTATTAAATTCGCTAATCTCAGCCTCATAAATAATGAGTTTGGGGTTAAGTAACACGCAGGAGCATCTGGCTGTAATTGTAAGGTGGCCTGTAAATCCTCTTTTGTGCAAAAACATTTTGTTGCAGCTACTAAAGAGGCAAATTCTTGTTTCATATTGGATTATGGTTTGTGTCTCGTATTGTCTCTGCAATCTGTCGATTTTTTGTTCCTTCTTAATGTACACATGTATTTCTTGCTGAATGTTTGTTCTGTGTTGTTTCTTGTGCATTTGGTGTATTTTATGTATCTTAAAGGCCTCTCTAGGGACAGACTATGAATGATAAATTATAGAATTACAGGGTTTATAGAATCCCTGTGCTATTGACGTGTTGAAACAATGAGGTTACTGAGTAATAATCCTTAGGACAGGCATAGATTGGATGTCAGGTGTCGACAAGCAAGCTCTGTCACGTTGAATTGTTGTCTGTGAGCGTGTGTGTGTGTGTGTGTGTGTGTGTGTGTGTGTGTGTGTGTGTGTGTGTTAAACGCTGGATCTTTACCAGGACCTGCAAATATGTGACATCTGCAGCGACTCAGCCAGCAATCCTACACTTGACCTTGAATGTTTGAAGTGATGCCACAGTGAAAGTATGTGGCATTAAAATAAAACTACAATGAACCGCCAAGTTTTTTTTTTTTTGAATAGCTGGCCTTCAGGTGTCTAAATTTGAATTGCTTCAAAACAGGCGGCACGTAGAATAACAGCTATTATTCATGTTTCTTGACAGGTAAAATAGAAACCTGTCGCATTTATCAAATCAGGTTCAAAGAAACCACACTAGACGGGCTCACTTGTTACATGGAGCGAATCGAAATGAAACATTTCAAAGGGGTGATACTGCAAATAAAAGACAGTCTAGTTTGGTATATAGTTTTACACAAATAATCCCGAGCATGCGTGCATACGTACACACACACCCACACGCTTAAACACAGACATTAGGATACAGAGTATTCTCAGACTCGGGAGACTTCTTGACTGAATCCACAATTCACTCAACACATCGTGGAAAGGCTGAATGTTAACTGCCTTTCCTTTGCTGGAAAAAGGTTCGCTGACAATAGATGGGCCTTGGAGTTAAATATCAGAAAGGTCAGAATGTGGAAAGGGACTTAGTGAAATGTGAAATGTTGCAGCCTTGACAATTTAGAGCAGTTATATTCAGTCTCTAATCCTCAGGTGGCCGTTTTCCCTTTTCCTTTTCTCTTCCTTTCTTTCTTTTCTCTCTTTCTTTCTCTCTCTCTCTCCCTCTCTCTGGCTGTCTGTCTGTCTGTCTCCATCTCACTCAATCTCTCTCCCAATGTAGAGGTGAAGGCACAGCTTGGGAGGGACACATAAGAGAGAATGATGGAGAATGCAGCTAAAAGGTTAAGGAGCCTGTAATCCTGCAGTAAAGGACAGCCAAAACTCACACTGCGCTTCAGCTGTTCCCACAATTTGACAAAAAACAAAAGAGAATAAATAAATAAAATTTAAAAAGCAAACAAAAAACAAAACAAAACAAACAAACAAATAAAAGCCACCAAGATCTCTTCCTGCCCATCTAAAACTTCATAATGGAAAGGGACAAGTTTAACACCGGCCACAGGCTTCTGAGTATGAAGGCAAGCTAACACAATGTGGAATCAATACGGAAATTAATAAACACACCCATAAGCAAAATCGATAATGGCATTGGTATCAGTGAATGTATTTGTATCACTATGCATCCCTGCACATGAGCACAGGGACACTGCAATTCAAATCCTGCAAAGGCAGTAAATATGAAGACCGCAAGCTAGCAAGCAAATGCAGATGTAAACAATGCATCATTTCAAATGTTTAAAAATCTAAAATTCCCTCAGCATTTATCTTACACCTCAAGGAGACAAATAGTAAAGCATTGTGGTGCTTGCTTACAAGTCTGCAAGGCACCATTAATCTCTTTATCCCTTCCAAACACACAGACAGGTGCATAATTGCAAATGCATGATGTGTATGAAAGTATAGCAAGTATTGCTCAATTTTTTAAGATGCCAAATGTGGAAGACGGAATTCTTTAAGAAAATACGTATATGCATATTTTTTATATGCATTCCATGTCACTGTGTGGTCAGGGACATGGGTGTGAATAATTTGTCACACTTAAGGGGAAATGTAAGGGGCTGTGGAAGCTCGGCCTATCTTAACCAGAGATACCAGATGCAACAAATTGTTTTTTCCTCTTTAAATGGGCTTTAAGGCTCCACAGGCTGTGTCCACCACTTCTTTTTAATTTGGGATAAACAAAGAACAGAACAGAGATATTGAGCCTTGGATTGACTGGGGAAGCTGGACAGACCAGCAGCAGGAGGCCTCTGAATAGGAACTTCCTGCTTAGGTCATGCTTTGCATCTCAAGTCAGTGTGATTGCATCTGCTGACCGGCTATAGCCTTCACTCACTGGGGTCATCAAACGTCCCAGATAGATAGAATTGTAGATCACAGGAGCAATTTTCTGTAAAACAAAAACAAGGGCATCTGTTCTGTTTTCAAATCACACAAGCCAATATTTGTTCTTGTTTTCTTGGAAAGTTTTCACCCTGTCTGCTTGGCGTACAGATCTCCTCGGCAGCACTCAGGGGAATAGCCCCTCCTTCCTTGAGGCAAGCACAGTCGGCCAACCAACAGGATTACCATGGTGTGTTACTGTTTGCCACGGCCCTGCTGCAGTCTAACCAGCACTGGGGCTCTTATACAGTTTTCACATCTCTCTAGCATCTGGAGGTCATCTGGTAAGATGAAAAAATGTCCCATGTTTCTTTTGGGGTAGTTAATCTACAGGTTTGGCAACTGATCGGACTGTTCAGTACTGGCACTGAGCTGAGTAACACATGGCAGCCTGCTGCCTATGAGGGCTGCATAGGAATGATAGTTGAGTGGTCCAAATCAAGCCAAAACGTACAACAGATTTTGCTGCACTATCTCAAATGGACTCATGATGAGGCATGAATTTAGGAGTCAGAAAGGTTGATCTCAGAGTGTCTCTTAGAATCAGTGTTATTCAGAGACACTAGCATGAAGGACTCAAAGGGCGGTTTTTACAAGCAATGAAAGCAACACGCTGTAAAACCGGGTACAAAATAATGTGCATTTTATATAAACAAGAAGCGCACGGTGCAGTAGGTGCATATTATTACCAGAGCTCTACCTCATCAAAAGGAGGTGATTTTATAGATTTATTCTTTTTTTTTTTTTAAGTTTGTCAATCAATTTAACAATGTAAAACTCTGATAAAGATTGACCTAGTTGGGGTTTGTCCTCACAAAATTGACCCATCTACAGCCAATCTAGCACTCTGAAGCTGAATAGTGCTTAGCTGTGTCCCCGCACATCATTACCCCCCTCTTCACTCCATTCACTCTGACTCAGAGCAAGAAAATGACTGAGTGATATAACCAAGGCTCCAGTGTCTCCAGCACCGTCGCTGCTCTGTGTACGTGCTATAAGGCCACTTCAGAAGAGGGAGAGAGAGAGCGAGAACAGTGGGCTACGGTGCTGATGTTGCACATTTGATAACCTACACATGACCTCAAACACTATCTGCTCGGACATCTTGGATATGTGGTGCTGTGGTAGAGGGCAGAGTCCATCTCGTTCTCTCTTTCAGAGCAACACTGTGGTCAGTGAAAATAGCAGATTGTTTATGAGCAAAGAGAAATGCTCTGGTGAATTAGCCCTGTCAAAATTAGCTGCAAAACCCTCGCTCAGTCTAGCCATCAACCATACTGGTATTGAAAAAATAAACATTGAGTATGTATTGAGCTTTATCCTTTTTTCTTTTTTTTTAAGGAGTCTTTCTTTGATCTTTGTTCAGGGAACTACTGAGCAGTTTAAAGGCTTTCCCTGTGGTCAATGGAGGAAAATGAGCCACATCTTTGATATCAGTGCATCAGATGGTTTACTTTCACAGTGCTCTGCAGGACGCTAATGGTACATAATCCATATGATAGACTTTCTTTATTGTTTGTTGAAAATTAATACCTATAACCTCCTAACCTCTCGTTCTTTTTTCTTGAACATTGTGGTTTTACCATGCAAAACACTCCCTGAATTATCATATAGAAAGACTCATACAAGCAGGAATCTTATAATCTCATCTGATGTGTTTTTTTAGGGATATGTATTTTTCTCACTTGATCAGCATCATCACTACAGCAAAGGTGCTTCATGCCATTTACTCAGCTCCTGTCACAACTGCATACTGTTGCTTGGCAACAATCGCGCAAGCATTTCATCCAAAATCACAATTTTTCTCTCTGAAAATCAATTATGGTTACAGATTGGAAAATTGGTAGCGGAGATGTTATTGGTCCTGAGTATGAGCAGTGTGTATGACTCTACTACATTATACCAGCCAGTACTGCAAACATCAAACCCTGGTGTGTGTGTGTATATATCTGTGTACATACACAAAGATACACTTGGTCATAGTACATTTACATATCATTTTACAGGAATTATCTAACCAAGACTAGAAGGTAAATGGCAGCGATTTAAAAAAATATAAATATTCATTCACTTAACTCAGATTCCAATTTTTTTTCATTTTTCTCCTTGTTGGAAGTATTTTTTGACCAACACCAAAGTACGCCTAGGAAGAATAGTTTATGCTTCAGTTTCTCGGGTGAGTCAACATAAGCTATGATTAGTGGAAGCAGTTCAGAAAAGGTGAATCTCAAATAAAGAGTTTCCATAGAGACTGAAAATGATAAACCTTGTGTTTATAACAACAGAGGAACTATACAACAGTCAGCTCTCTGCACAATATGTCAGAAAACCAACATTTAAAACTTATGATAAACCATTTTCTCATTACCAAACATGGGGAAGATAATTGAAAAATTCCAACTGGAAGGGGAATATTAAATAGATATTTCTGTGTATATTCCTCAACTGGGACTAATTCAGAAGCAGAAGTGCCTGAAGGGCTAGTCTGTCTCGAACAAAATTGGTTTACCAAAGCTGAATGTAAGAGTGCACGAAGTGAGGCCAAGAGCTGCCTCCTGCCTCCGTGGAAATCAACAGCAGAGGTCTCCCAGCTGAAACTGAATCTTTACTGCTCAGCGAGATATGCTCAGGATCACAGCTTTAAGGCTACCTGGAAGGGCCCACAGTGCCTTAAGGGAAGCTGGGAAAATTAGCACTCTTTTGTCACCAGTGGCTGTACTTCAGCTGCTGCTAATGAAATTGTGATGTGCTTTTCCATGGCTGTGTGTGAGGGCATTTGCCACATGGATAGATCAAAGCTGTCATGCCAGTAAAATTTCCCACCACCCCCTATTTGAACAATGGGAATAATAAATTCAAGAGAAAGGTGGCGCTCCATTTTTTTTTGGTGAAAATTAAATCAGTGACTGATGCTCGGGTGCTTTCAGGTGTCGTGCTTGACGGATACTTTCAATAAGCGGGCGTCTTAAGTGCCGTCTGAAACGTGACTAAAGTTCTTTGCATAGCAAATTAAGAGAGTCATTGCAGGGATAGTTTAAAATGGCATTTATGCTTCTGATTTAATCAGCAGTTGTGTTCACCTTTAAACAAATGCACTTTAAACAAAAACAAGTCATACAATACTGTGAAAAATAAAATACATCTTATCAGCACACATCACAATCTATAGCTGAACAAAAATACTACTGCTTATTGAGGGACCTGCAGTGACTTCAACTCTCATTTTAGACATTTAGACAACACAACAAGCTTAACACACACACACACACACACACACACACACACACACACACACACACACACACATACTCACACAGGCATGCAACACAGCACAACCACTCATCTTTCACACTCATGTCAAGGTTGATCTGAGTCACAAGTCCCATGTTCATCCCAATTAGCACTTTGATTTGGGAGTTGATAGGTGGTGATATTGGCAGCTTTGGAAGGATGTACCCATCACTCTCCTCTCTCTTTCACTCTTTCAATTCCTCCCTTTCGTTCCATGTTTTTCTTTTTCTTTTTCTTTTTCTTTGTTTTTTTTTTTTTTTTTTTTTTACATACCTCCTTTTCTACACATTTTCTTGTTGGGTTTCCTGGCACATTCCTTGGATATTCTTTTGACTGTAAAATGAATGGAAAAACTACAAAATAACAGAGAGCTCTGGAAAAAGATCGCATGTGACATGCAACAACTCAGACTGAGTTAGAACCCATCTTCTCCCTCTTTCCCTCCTCCTCCCACCCTCCCAGTCTTCATCAACAACAAGAACAACAGAGGACCTTTTGAAAAAGTAACTGGGGTGTTGCTGCAGAAATATTCCAAAATGGTGGAATGAATTTGCTGCACCCTGGGACACAAGAAGCCCATATTCACATGCACTTCTATTTAAGACCCATTACAGCCACACAGAAGGCAGAGAGGCTAGATTTTTGCAAAATTTTGTAGTTCACATCCCAATCTGTTAAGTGTTATTTGACGTAGCTTGTGTGACTCTCAGAGCACTTAACATTTCAGCCCATTTTCCTGTGTGGGTCTCCTTCAAGTGGTAAAAAATGGGGGCTGTTTAAAAGAGATGTGTAGAAATGAAACACTTTTAGGGTCATCAGTCTTCACAAATCCCAATCTATGTTTGCCTTTTGCACAAAGTCTCCTCCTGCATGTCTCTTTGTGGGAAGACAAACTGGATATAGAAAGGAGAGTAAAGGGTCTTACATAGGTCAGGCTGATGCCACAGGCCTCTCGTGTACCAGACAGAATATTTCACCAACCCTACAGAAGATCATTCACTTATGAGGCAGGCTACTAATTGCTAATATCCCCAGAACAATCAAGACAGTGAGGGTAGGAAGGTGCACCGAGTATTTCCAATCTGCTTCTTGTCTGATTAGATTTCTTTTTCTTTTTTTTAAATAAGTGATATTAAGAAGTCATTTAGTCATCAAAAGAGGAACCTCTAACAGTGGCATGGAAGGGGAGAGTTGATGAAAAGACTAAATGAAAGATCTAGTCAAGATGGGATGTTGAGATGATGGACACAGACACAGCATGCGCTAAACAACGGTTCATGCTTCGCGCAAAAAACAAGGGTGGCACAAAATCTTAGAGAAAAGACAGAAGGAGTGGGAAGCAGAGACAGGAAAGAAGAGGAGGAGAGCTTTGGTTTCTTCCTGTGTACTCGACACACTCACCATCCTCTGTTGGAACATAGATGTTTAGGTAAAGACAATCCTCATGTTGATCCTGTATGTACGTGGTAACTATATCCAGGTTGAAAGTGAACCATATTGGCATCATTATCTCTGGCACGGCATTGTGTATATTTTGAGGGCAGACAGGAGCAAAATGGGTGGCGTTCTTGATTCCTGACCAGGAAGAAGGAGGCTCTGGGGGCATGAAACGTTTTTCTCCCACAGGGGAGGCTGCGTATGGAATCCCCAGATACTGGTCAACAGGCCCGAGAATCTCGCTGGGCAGGGGGACCCTCACCCCTCGGAGTTTCCCGTACTGTGTGTTCACAGTGGGATGGTAGTTCTGACTGCTCACAGCTGCAAAGCACCAACAAAAACTTAACACCCACAAGGACACGCTGAAATTGGTGCAATTATAGGCACCCTGCCAGTTCTGCGAGGGGAAACGATTTCTCCCGGGAGAAAACCACATGGTCCTTGTGAGAGAGTACAAGTGCAAGTGACCAACATACAAGCCAGGGCACCGCCCTCAGCAAACGCACAGGCTTCCCACTCAGCCCTGTAGTCCAGCCACCTGAGGGACAGTCATCAGCCGGGATATGGGAGCCCACCAGCTTACAGATGAGACGGTCAAAGCTGTGCAGTTCCTCGCTGTGGCAAGGTCCTTATTCACTGTCCTCCCTCTGCTCGTGCGATCTTCTAACCAGTGCTACAAAAGAAGAGGACAGAAAAATTAATGACTCTTCCTTCAGTCAGTCATTTGTAATGACTTGTGGAGTCCTTTTTTTGTTTTTTGTCATGACATGAAATGTCTCACATAAACACGACAGAGCTCTTAGTGCAATCATCAATCCATATAATCAAGAACCTGTCGTTGACTTGGATATTGCAATTAACTGTTGGTAACTTGTCAAGATGCACCAAATAATGCTAAGAGGACAATTGAAGTGTGAAAGGCATCAGCTGTCAGTAGGTAATTATTCTCTACTTTACAGTCTGACGTTTATATTAACGGTTAATATTTAGACAAAGGCAGTGTTAAAATCCAGCAGTGGGAGTCATACACACATAATAACATGATAAAAATTTCATGTCCCGTTTAATGTTGACAGCATTTTTCCTGCATAGCCCTTTGGAGTAGATATTCACAAGGTATAAATGAAATGTCATTCCCATTGTTTGCGCATACATGAGATCACTTTCTGGGATGAACAGGGAGGAAGGGAGGATGTTTGCTACAGGCAGCAGGTCCCTCCAGTGACAGCGCTGTAAATGCTAATCAACAATCCCAGGGTGAACCAGTAACACCTTCCCACGCTGCTTGATCAATTTTCAATTTCTGTGGCTTAGGGTCCCCCTCAACCTTGTGTGCCTACTGCAGAGTTTGCTCTAATAACAATGGAGAAGAAAAGCCAGCATTTAGAGGGGGATATTGCATTCCAAAATGACTGTGTAAATGATTTATAATGTATCAGCAGCCGTTGGAGGGCACCTAACCGCTGAGAGAAACCAATCCTGATGTTTCTGGAGGTGCTGTTATCACTAGGCAGCTATTACCATCCGCCGCAGCCGTGGATCAGCAGACACTCTGCCGGTGAAATCTATATGCGCACTTGTATATGCAAGTCTTCACTTCGGATCAAAAACCTAACGCATACATTTATACACATATTTAGTAAATACTTCAAATGAGGCCACTTTCACTGACATTTGAATAAATGGAACGTGTGCCGGACAATTCTGCTCAGTGACTGTGGCACACAGAATATCTGTTAAGCGATAATACACGAAAAACAGGCCATCTCTTGAGAGGACCCAAGCTTGGCAGACAAAGACTGCCCACGAGGCGAGCTGGGATATATATATATATATATATATATATATATATATATATATATATATATATATATATATATATATATATATATATATATATATATATATATATATATATAAATAGGGGTTGGACAATGAAGCTGAAACACCTGTCATTTTAGTGTGGGAGGTTTCATGGCTAAATTGGACCAGCCTGGTGGCCAATCTTCATTATATGCACATTGCACCAGTAAGAGCAGAGTGTGAAGGTTCAATTAGCAGGGTAAGAGCACAGTTTTGCTCAAAATATTGCAATGCACACAACATTACGGGTGACATACCAGAGTTCAAAAGAGGACAAATTGTTGGTGCACGTCTTGCTGGCACATCAGTGACCAAGACAGCAAGTCTTTGTGATGTATCAAGAGCCACAGTATCCAGGGTAACGTCAGCATACCACCAAGAAGGACGAACCACATCCAACAGGATTAACTGTGGACGCAAGAGGAAGCTGTCTGAAAGGGATGTTCGGGTGCTAACCCAGATTGTATCCAAAAAACACAAAACCACGGCTGCCCAAATCACGGCAGAATTAAATGTGCACCTCAACTCTCCTGTTTCCACCAAAACTGTCCGTCGGGAGCTCCACAGGGTCAATGTACATGGCCGGGCTGCTATAGCCAAACCTTTGGTCACTCGTGCCAATGCCAAACGTCGGTTTCAATGGTGCAAGGAGCGCAAATCTTGGGCTGTGGACAATGTGAAACATGTATTGTTCTCTGATGAGTCCACCTTTACTGTTTTCCCCACATCCGGGAGAGTTACGGTGTGGAGAAGCCCCAAAGAAGCATACCACCCAGACTGTTGCATGCCCAGAGTGAAGCATGGGGGTGGATCAGTGATGGTTTGGGCTGCCATGTCATGGCATTCCCTTGGCCCAATACTTGTACTAGATGGGCGCGTCACTGCCATGGACTGCCGAACCATTCTGGAGGACCATGTGCATCCAGTGGTTCAAACATTGTATCCTGAAGTCGGTGCCGTGTATCAGGATGACAATGCACCCATACCCACAAGTTCAACATCTCCCATGGCCTGCACAGTCACCAGATCTAAATATTATTGAGCCACTTTGGGGTGTTTGGAGAGCGAGTCAGAACGTTTTCTTCCACCAGCATCACGTCGTGACCTGGCCACTATCCTGCAAGAAGAATGGCTTAAAATCCCTCTGACCACTGTGCAGGACTTGTATATGTCATTCCCAAGACGAACTGACTCTGTATTGGCCGCAAAAGGAGGCCCTACACCATACTAATAAATTATTGTGGTTTAAAACCAGGTGTTTCAGTTTCATTGGCCAACCCCTGTATGTACATTAAAATATATGCTTCTCTGTGTAACCTCAATTTAGTTTCCCTTCCTTCTTCAGTTCCTGCCCTCTTTACACCACGTGGTAATGGGAATGCTGCCATATTCAATACTTTAACAAGATGAGAACCAACCAAATGTCAGGTGTCTTGGGCATTGTGGCTCATCAACAGCTTTACTTTGAAACCTTTCCTAGCTGCATGAACCCAGGAAACCATGTCTTGCATCCACAGAAACTCAAGCTTAAATACAAAATAACAGAAATAACAACAACAGAACTTACATAAATTATTCAAGCTTAATTTTTTGTATTTCCATGAGACTGTTCATTGAAGAAAAAATACTATATCACACCATAAAAATGTGCATTAACTTGCTGCTGATATTTTTTTAATTTTTTTTTACAGCAATTTGTTAGTCTTTTACTGTTCAACACAACACCGTTGCACAAAATGCAACTATATGAATATAAATGTTACATTGGTTATTCTATACAATTTTAGAGGCTGATTCAGCTTGTCATATGTCTAACAACTGCTCCACCTTATTCATATCCAGTGTATTTATAACAATTAAGAAAATTGTCCACCTCGTTTACAACATACAACAAAAGCACCACAAACTACATACTCTAAAATTACCATAAAGTTAAATCACTATCGCTAAAACAGTTTCCAAAACAGATTTAGCCTCATATTATAACCGTCGTAAAGGTAGGATAAACTGTAGTAAAACTGAGCATAAAAGTACCATTAAATTCTAATGACAGGCAGC
Source organism: Pterophyllum scalare (assembly GCA_024447675.2). NCBI lineage: Eukaryota > Metazoa > Chordata > Actinopteri > Cichliformes > Cichlidae > Pterophyllum > Pterophyllum scalare. Next base: position 182,500 of record JAMQGT020000485.1, on the reverse strand, counting down.
TAATGGCCAGGCCTATAGGTCAGGTCCTTCTTCAAAAATTGTTTCAACTTGAATTACATATGACTTGTGTTCCATTTCAAGTTATGCCATAAAAGAGCTTCACAGAGATGTTTGACAAGGAACAAACAGAGATGTCTGACAGAGGAGGATTTAAGAAGGTCATCCTTTCACAAATTTGCAGATCCACAGACAATTTTCCACTGTAATTTTAAATGAAGCTATTTCTGTTTAGATTTGCTCACACAGTCGGAAAATAGGAGTGATAAAACTAATTCTACTCAAGATAAAATACACCAGGTCAAACTTTTTAATCAGGACATAGCAAGGACATAGGACAGTGTGATGGAGTGTGTGTGTTTAGAGGACACACAGTACACAGGACTTCATCAGTCTCTTCTCCAACAGCATCTCAGAGGTCCTCTGCTTTGATCTCTCTACCTGCTGAAGCACTGCCAAGGGAGAAACAGAGAGAGAGCGATTGCATGAGTTCTCCCTCATCATCCCAGAAATATTGATCGTCTCATCACTGTGGCCTTGCAGCCCATAATAAATACAGCTGGAGTGATGGAGGCGGAAGGAGGGCGGGGGTATGGGTAGGTGGGTGCTGTGCTGACTCTAAGTCAGGTTATTAGCCCGTAATGCAAGACGGCACTCCTCCAAGTACATGCCATTAAACACCCTCCTTACCAAATCTCCAGTCCCTGATTAATGGGACATGGTAGATTCTGCTAGTCCAATTCCTATTTAGCATTATTCAAAATGACCACACTGGTGCATCATGTGAGTACAGATCTCATATGTAGAAGCATCAAAAAAAAAGCCATATATTTTATTCCTCTCTATATTGGTCTGAGTCCAGAGCTGTGCACGCTTACTGTAGAAGACCCTTTGTTCTCCTACAGCAGAGATTTCTGCATCGCAATAAAAGTCTGAGCACAGAGCCAAATGTACTCCTACGCTCCGACATCCCTTAGAGAGAAGCTGAATGGACTCTGATAAAAAAGGAACCAATAAGAGTTCTGAGTAGATGGAGCATCTGACTCGCCACACTCTGTTATTATAGTAACTAGTCTGCAACAAAAGCATTCACAAAAGCTGCATTAGTCCTCTGAAACATCTAACTTCAAATGAAGTGAGCCATCCTGACCTTAGAGGGTGTAATCAGTGATTACAAATGCAGTGCTGTTGCACTGTAACCGAGGACCAATGTAATCTGATGCAAAAATGATTAGGGCTGCGCCCTGAAGGTAGATGTTTTAAAGTATTAGTTGAAGATCCCTGATTCAACCCAGACTCTTTGAGTTGAAGATTTGTTTACCCGTGTGACATCACATGCTCAAGGTTAACCAATGAGGGAAGCAAAAAAAAAATGTAACATGCTACTCTTTTTTTTTTCTCCTTATAATAAATGTGGCCATGTGGGTAACCTGTATATGACATACTGTATGTCCACTGTTGTGAGAAACTCACAGCCACTGTAAACTGCAAGTTGACAGGGATAGTAAAGAAATATGTCTAAGTTTCAGCTATGAAGAAGCCAGGTTGGCGCAAAACACAGAAGTGTGAATAATGTCAAATCTGATTTGACTGAGAAAATTCCTGTTCAGGCAAAAACATTTAATTTTTGAAAAACAGTCAATATAATGGAAATCAGAAGGCAGACCCAAAGTACTGAGGTCATAACTTGAGCTGAACTTACTAAAAACGTAAAAGAAACGTAATTTCATGTCTTCACCTTTGATTTGCGCCACAGAAACATGGCAGGAACACTCTCTGGCCTGTGAACATGTATATCTCTGAATTGTCTGTTTACACATGTTTGTTCCAAATATGCCACGGATCTTTATACAGCAAAATCAATGATGAACGCATACACACAGTGCATGTGTCAGCTCACAGGCACACTCTTTACTTAAGCTCCTGAGCTTCACAAAAACAGCACGCCATATTAAATCAATGAGATTGGCATGTTTCAGAAACAGCTTTCACAAAACGTCAAAACTAAACTGCGGCATCATAAGGTTCCTGCTGGGAACCAGTGCAGTGAGCAATAAGGGGCCACTCTTCCCTTCTCTTCCTTTTTTCATCAGACACAGAGTTGTGCAGTCATTATTACTTAGGAAATTTGGCATTAAATCAAGGACAAAGACGCGGCACATACTGACTGCTAATCACCACGGTGATGCTGACATATTTTTAAAGAAGCAAAAGCAAGAAGACAATGCTTCGGCTGTGGCCACCTGCTAAGCTGCGTGTCTCCACCCTTTCTCCTAAGTGCTGGATAAAGGCATCCATGACTATCATTACCAGCCAAGCAGTCAAGGAAACACAGAACGATGGGCTTGGCAGGCCAAATAAAGACAGATTCCAGGTGAGCACATGCTGAGATGAATTCTGTGGCTGCACAGCAAATAAATAATGACCATTCTGTTAACTGCTGACGGTGCTTGAAACAACTGTTTGCTCTTTGAGACTTAAATGATAGGGACAGATTTGATCTAGAAGTTTTAAAGCTGCAAGTCAAGGCAGCGAGCCCATTCTTACATCTATATTGCGCCTTTCATTTAAATGCGTGTGTGTGTGTGCCTCTGAGTGTCAGATACAGTTTAGGAAGTAATATGATATGGGAAACAATATGTGGGGGAACAAGGATATTAATCAAAGCTAAATGACTCAATTAGATGGAAAAGGACGGAGGAGTTTACATTAAAGTAAAAATTATATATACGGAAATTTCCCAAACAGTTCATCATCCCAACTCCTATTGATCCCCTACAGAGTCCCACAAGACACTCCTACTGAAAAATCTCAAAGTAGCTAATCACTCAAGCAGCCCACAGGGATTCGTCGAGAAACCGCAGGGGCAAGTATTGGGTCCGTCTCTAATCTAGCCGTATGTAAACACATTAAGGCTTTACACATGGCATACTCATTATCCAGGCTCCCACAGATGCCGATTGCAGGGAGAGATCTGTTCTCTTGACAAAGTCTTTTGTGTGCAATTTCTATCACCCTGCCAACACAGCTCCACAGCACTGCTTACCAAAGAGCAGAAGCTGAAGGTAGCCTCTGTCAAGCTTTTGTTTTATATTATGTATTTCCTATTTCCACCACACATCTGTGTCATTACGAATTAAAGTTGATATTGCAAGTTTGAGAGAATTATTAGCTTCCAGATGGCAGTACTGATAAAATATACTGAAATGTTCAAAAACCATTGATGCACGTTCATTTCACCATTTCAGGCTTCACACTGAATAAAAAAGAACCACTTCCAGTAATACAATAACATATTACAGTATGGTGCATATGGAAAATGCACTGTAGCAAAGCTGATGAAAAGCTTGTGAAAAGATGACTTTGTTACAGGCAAAGTCACAAGACAGCATATTCAATACAGACAACATATTCTCATTAGCAAAGTGCAACACACACTTAAATGCAGGCATAATATTATTCTGTAAACACATATTATACTGGCCACTGGCCACTTTATTAGCAAGGTACACCTTGACAATACTGGTTGGACCCCCTTTTACCTTGAGAACTATGTTAATTCTTCATAGCACAGATTCAACAAACTGCTGGAAACATTTCTCAGCGTTTTTGGACCATATTGACATGAGATCCTTACACAATAGAAATCTCCCATTCTACCCGAAAGGTGCTCTACTGGGCTGAGCTCTGATGCCTGTGGAGGTGACTTGAGTACAGTGAGTTTATGGTCATTTTCAACCTGAGATGATCTGAGTTCTGTGACATGGAGCTTTATCCTGCTGGAAGCAGCTATCAGAAGATGTGATCACTGTGGTCATAAAGGGAAGGACATTGTCAGCACAATACTGCTAAAACAATACTCAGTTGCTACTAAGGGGCCAAAAGTGTTATCCCCCACACCATTACACCACCAACAGCCTGAACTGCTGCCCACGCCCAATTCTGACCATACCTCTGAACGTTGCAGCAGAAATTGAGACTCATCAGGCAAAGTTTTCCAATCTTCTTTTGTCTAATTTTGGGGATCACGTGAATTGTAGCCTCAGTTTCCTGTTCTTAGCTGACAGGGGCGACACCTGGTAAGGTCTTCTGCCGCTGTAACCATCTGCTTCAAGGTTCAGAGGTGCTCTTCTGCATACCTTGGTTATTTGAGTTATCGCTGCCTTCCTATGCAGACTGCTTCCAAACTTGACTCAGTCTAGATATTCTCTCTGACCTCTAACATTAACAAGATATTTTTGTCCAGAGAACTGGATATGTTCTCATTTTTGGACCATTTTCTCTAAAACCCTAGAGATGCTTGTGTGGGAAAATCCCAGTAGGTCAGAAATTTCTGAAATACTCAGATCAGCCCGTCTGGTACCAACAACACATTCAAAGTCACTTAAATCACCTCTATTCCCCACTCTGGTGCTTGGTTTGAACTTTAGCAGATCGTTTTGACCACGTCTACATGCCTAAATGCCTCCATGTGATTGGCTGATTGGATTTTTGTGTTAACGAGCAGTTGAACAGGTGCACTTCATAAAATGGCTGGTGAGTAAATGTAATTTTGGTGTAGAAGACAAAATAATCTCTCATTAAGGTGGTTGGTGGTTGATGGGGTGGGTGGTTGGTTTCTTCTGATTGCCCTTCTGTAAGTCGATGCATTAGTAATGGATGCATTGCATGAACGCATTACTAATATGACATGTTTCTTAATGTTTTGTTTTCTATAGTTGGTTAAATTATCCTACATCTGTGAAGTAGGAGACATGACTAAATTCCTCAAGAGGAAACACTCAAGCATACCAAGGAGAATTTAGTAGATATTTCGAGCCGCTCCTCTCATCTCCTCCACTGTGAGGACAGCACGTATAACATGGCAGCACAAACATCAATTTCTGGCTTACAGTGAAAAGGAGGATGGATTTTTAGCCTTCTGGGATTCTTTCCTAATAAAATTCAGGCAAGAGCGAGGAACCTGAACAGCACTGGCATGGCACTACGTATATAAAGCAAGTGTAAGTTTATGACAATTCCTTCAAATGTGAACTGCTGTGTATTACTGCTGCTGCACACTTTCTGGGAAATGCTGTATATCCTGGAGTTCCCTACCAGTTACTGCCTGAGAGGAAAACACACTTAAATTTGCACTGATTGATTATAGCTATAGAGATTAATGAGGATATTGGTGGGGATAAATGGCTTATTTCCAATTTAAACTCTGTATTGAATACCTAAAGTGTGTCATTTTAAGTAATGTATCCAACAATATGCAGCACATTGAACATTGATCAGACTGGCCTAAGTGGATGGAAGCGGGGAAACATTTTTCTTAAAGCAGCTATTAACACTTAACAAACATATAGACTTGAACTGAGGGTTTGCTTTGAGTTAATTGAGGTCTGGCTGGTAATTACAACAGGGAGTTGATCTCTCGCAATCAGGGTTCCTAGTTCATTGGCACCACATTATAAAATCTTAGATGGATCAGCTCCTATGGCCAGTATTGACTCTTTTACTCTGGGTTAAAGCAACCATTCAGTCGTTACCTTGCAAAAAAACCATTTGCAGAGCCAGTATCAAACACGGATATGCATTTAGATGAACTCAGATTGAGCAGTGTTATAAAAACGAACAAAAGACTGGTCGAAGAGGAAGAACAGGTTACATAAAATACACATCTAGAACAAGAATAATTAGTAGATATTTCCTTGTAGGAGTAGACAAAAGAAATTCCTGCAAATGTCCCAAACACCCACCACCTTCCCATAAAAAAAAAAAAAATACTGAACCATTACAAACCGTGTAATGTGAGGGCTTTGAAGAGCTGATCATCCTGTGAAAAAAAAAAAAACATTGCTGTGCACCATTTCAAAAAGTGCTGGAGCCCTGTGCTGAGTGCATGTAATTCACCACTTTCATCCACTGCATTTTGAATTATATTTTCTCGAGACAAAGATTAAAAATTCAGATCATCTTGTCCAAAAGAATGTGAAATTAATTTTTTTTTTTTTTTACAAATGAAAAAAAAAAGATGAAGAAGAAGGCCTCTGGGGCCCCACTGTGAAGTTGTGCATCTGCATGAATATATACTGTAAGTATGCTGAGAAAATGAATCTTTCTGTGGCCTAATGAGCTAAATAAGAGCAGTAATTTAAGGTAAGTAGGCTGCAGCTCTGACTGAGAATCCAAAGATCAGCTTTATCATTCGGTGTGAAAGGCTTACAGAATTATACATATAGGAGGCAGAGACATGACCCAGATGCTGCCTGTTAAATTAATGAGCTAATAATGCCTTAAGTGCCGTAGCATTTGCAGCAGTAATTTGGAAACAGAGATATTCCACATTCAGGTAAAATATGGTGTTTGACTCTAGACTTTGAAAACATAAATTACACCAATTTAATTGTTTTGATCTGGAAGCATCACAGTCTCTGAAAGTATGCCGTTCCTGTAACAGGACTCCACTGCACCACATACAGCAGTTCAGAAATAGCTTCACCTTTTCCCTCGAGACATGTGCTTAAATGTTAGCTGCTCTTCTTAAGCACTCCTAAATCATAAGAACAATTCAGCCAATTAAGCCAAGGTGAATTTATGATGAAAATAACATGTCAACGAAAGCAGCAGCGCACGACATGGTACAGTATTGTGATGTTTCCTCTCAAAGACTGCGACTACTTGGCTTCCTTGCAGAGCATTCGCAAATGCCAAAAGCACAGTGGTAGGATGATGTTATTGACATGCAAATGTCTGGTAGTTGCAGAGAAGTGAGAAGTGCCAAAGTGTATTGTTGTGTGACAAGCAGAATTTCTGAATACAAAGCCGAAAGCAGAGATGTACACAAGTATGTTTGATACAAGGAAAACCCAAAAGCGCACATACCCACAGTACCACAAAAACCCCCCTAGAAAATAATGGACCTGTGAACATGGCGGTGGGGGTCCTATTTACAGAGGGAGCACTGGGTTACTGTAGCCTAATGACAGAAGATTAAATGAGGTCTGCACATGATGCCAGGAGTTTTATGGGAGCATAATTAAGTTTCGAAACAACCCGACAGTGATGTGCTTTTAACTAAAGGTCAACAGTAAACAGCAAGGTGAGCCTCGCTTGATTACTATGTATATCACAACATCAAAAAAGATGCTGCTGCACTAATGAGGGGGTGACCTTCATCTTCAGCATAAACAAAGACCAAACGGACTAATACTGCTCCACATGGCCCCTATCAACCACTGATAAGAGGCGTGTAAGAAATTAATAGTGCTTTAATATTCAGAAGGACTATTTAACATAAAATCTTTGACATTTCAGAGACTGCCTGGTATTGCCTTCAATGCTTTCTGATTTAAAAAAGATCAAAAGAGGATGTGATGTACTTAGCATCAGGACAGCCTGAATACAGATGAATGAAAATGAAAACCTACAAAACATCAGAAAATAATCCAGTAATAAATAATCTGCATTCTCACATGTAAATATGATTCGGGAATATAAATCTTCATTCATCACATTATAGGCGTAATTATAGCTACATCCAGGTGAATTTCGAGATGATGTACACAGATTAGTGAGGTGATATCAATTCCTCTAATCCAGCACTATCACAGTCACTGGCTGCTTTCCCCATTGATCCCACACAGGCCATAGTGCTGGACTTTACACTACACTATGGGCTGTATTTTCTCTTCCAGGGACCATAAAAGTCAACATCAAAATAATTATTTAAAATGATTTTATAACACATTTCAAGCCAGAAGAATCTGAAATTCAAACCCCCCCCCAAAAAACTTAGAAGTCAACAGAGACCTCCAGTCTCCAAATAATTATGGTAAACATTTGAAAGACATTCTGGATTTTTCCCACCAGTGTCTCTCCCAGTTGTCTTTTAGAAAGGCAGCTGTCTTCCGCTGCTCGTTGCATGTTCACATCGATATTGTATTATTAGTCAGTCTGGAGACTCCACACGATGATGAGCTCCGAGGGACATTTTAAATGACAGTGCCCTTTCTTAAAAGGATAAAATAAACAATAGAGGCGACTATCGCTGTCTTGCTGCTAATACTGATCTGAATTCACTGCAAAAAAAAAAAAAAAAAAGAGAAAAGAAGCGTATCTCAGGAGCGAGGCTGGTAAAACAGACTGCCACTATTCAAAAACAGAGGGGTTAGGGTTGGCTTGTGGAGTGGGGGTGGGTGTGGATGAAGGATACATGCCTCAATATCACACGTGGAGGAGGGAACACTGTCCCCTGACAGCAGTCTTTTCAGCTAGCCCTGGCAGATATGTTTACTCTCTATTCACTATTTCTAATCCTGTCTGAAAGCCTAGCTTGAATGTCAGGCTCCTTCCTAAATTGGCTCGTGTTCTTAGTGATTGATTAAAAGTACTGTAACCCAGCTTTATCAGACTACCCTGAACTCTGCAGTTCTGCCAACTCTATTAGGTAATGCATCCTTTGTTATTGTACTTGTTGGTCTCACTGCCCGCCCGTCTTTGGGAAGTGCTCAGATCCATTCGCTGTGATGCAGAACGTTCGGTCGTACCTGGCTCTATGGCAGCACAGCAGCAGCCTTCAGATCAAACAGGAGAAACGCCTTAAGCTCAAAATAATTTGACAATGTGACAAATGTGGCACCCTAATTCAATATAGCATTATTCAATGAAATTGGCTTAAATTTGTCACAAGAGTCCAAAAAACAGCAGGCAGAAGGATATACTTAAAAAGCATTTCATAATCATCCAGTCCTTCTTTTCTAGCTTTTGACTGATACCGTGGCGATACCAGAAACACGACTCTGTCCCCCTGACACTGAGCTAAACAATATGGCTATAATTCATGCTTTCTAATGCTGTAATATCCCCATGCCATTGCACACAGAGGAGAGGAGAGGAGAGGAGAGGTTGCCCTGATATTACTGCTGACGCCTAAGTCCTAGACATTGTACTTAGAGTGTCTCCTGCAGGACATTATTCAAACACACACAGGCGCTACAAAGTCCATAAGACAAGAGTAGGGTAAACACATACGTCCTCAGATGCAGCAGCTCACTGAGGGTACTCAAGGTTGCATTATAAGATAGGATGTGAAACCAGTTGTATTTTCACCTCACCATATGTACTCTAAGGTAAAATATTTAAATTTAATGGAATTAAAAGATACGGAACAGACACTATGCATATGGTATGAATTAAAATCCCATTTGTGCACTTTAAGCAGAGTAGAAGACCACATTAATGAGTGCACGCTTAGAAGTAGGCCATGTCCAAACACTGCAGGCAAATTTGGCCTCGGGTTGTCTGCACTTCCTCAAAAACTGCACCAAACACACACTGCATGCTGAATCTCTCTTCCTATTCTGTGCCTACTCTGCACCAAAGAAGCCCAGAGCAATGACAGCAAATACTGTAGATACTGTATGGGAGCCCATACAGTATCTACAGGTTGATCACACATCTGCACTGATTTCCAAATAATATTTTTTCTTTATAAAATGAACTCACCTTGATCTGCCTCATTTTTTTTTTTTTACCCTTTTTCTTCTTATTTTTTTTTTTCTGTTTTTCAGTTAAAACAGATATAAGCATCCTTTCCTGTTCCGTGTTTCATTAGCAACCTAAGGGGAAAAAAGATTTTTCTTTTAACATCTGGATGTAAGCTAGCTCGAATGAGAAGTCATATCAGATCAGATCCTGCTACATCAAATGAGACTGGAGGGCACATTATTTATTCATTTCACTGCTGACATCCAAACCATGCCCTAAACGGTGACACTTTGAAAACTATTCCTCTGTGCCTGAACTGCGCCGATACGAGTGCAACTAGCAGGGGCTCGACAGAGGGAAGGGGGTTTATGTTCCTTTTAGCAGGCATGAATGTAGAGGAGACAGAACAACGAGGCCATTGTTGTTTTCTAGCTTAAGAGCCTTGGAGCTTCTGCGAGGAGCAAACACAACAATGAAAGTGCCTCCATGGCTGCTGTAAAATTTCATGTGACTACAAGGCCTTCCCGCAATTTTCATAGACACTAAAAGCAGAGCCCTTAGGACCAAAATTGCATGTCAACTGCTACCAATACTTACCCCATGGTGAACAGAACCTCTGAACACTTGTCTATGTAGGTAAATCTCAGTGTGGGTTCATGTGTGGGGTGATTTTGTTTTGCCATTTTTTAGCAAATCTGGTTACAAAGATGGTGTGGAAGAATAATTTTTACTCTAGCTTTTATTCAAACTCACTTCTTTATACAAAAAAGCTTTAAGTTTACAGGAACAAAAGTGTTTGTTGTTACAATTAATGCTCCTTTCTAATGCTAGACTTCTTCATTACCATAATTCACCACTCACTTTTTATAGAATTAAAAAAGTTAAAAAAAAATATATATATATATATATATATATGTATATATATCTATAATCTGCACCTCAGAAAAAGCTGCATGATTGCCCTTTACCTCCAGAGGTTAGTATCACCAACTTGGTATGCAGACATGCTCCAAGAAAAAATCCACGTGATGGATACAAAGAAAAGGTTTTCAGACGAGAGCAGAGCCTCCTCTGTGTAGGATTAAACGCTTTAGATGTAATGATGAGAGAGGGCCTGTTTTTATTTGTTTTCAAAAGGCATTTTGCTCTTAATGGAATAGCATCTGCGTTCCGTCTCTGGAGGATACAAATGCTCATCAAAGACCTGGCTTTGTCAAACAATCCATAAACTCTTAATACCACATAGCAATAGATAGTTGCTAGACAGGTTCAGAGCAAGAAAAAAAAAATCAATGACAAGTTTTACCGATTTACAGTGTCATTATAGTGTAAAAGGTTTTATATCATACTCTTGTGCTCTGTGATTCCAGACCATTAAGGGACTGCTCATGTTTTGGGAAGTTCCAGCTCAGAATTCCTTGGTGGGATTCTCGCTCTTCCTATCAATATCTGAGGCGGTGGCTGCCAGAAGATTTGGTAGCACTCGATGCCCAGGGCTATAAATCTGGGCCAGGGGTTGTGTGGGATGCTCAGATAAATGGGTTGGGCTTTGTTTTATTGTAACACTGCTTGTCTTAACTTTCTGTGTCTACCAGGGATTTAGAAAATGTGCTACTGTCCTTGGGCCTCTCTTTGCAACAGCAGCTCTGAGTCGGGTTTGAGTCAGCCCTGGTGCCCCCAGATTACATAAATATCCTCTATAAGCCATTCACTACTACATCCACGCTCTACTGTTTTGGTTGCTTTTTTTTTTTTTTTATCTCCAGCAGCATTTTGTTTTTGCATGGGTACGGGGTGCAAGCTTCAGATTAAAAGGGAAACAGAGGATCCTCGTATAACCCTATTCGACGAGTCCTTTCACACTGCGTCGAGCAATTAAATGCAAGGAGTAAACATTTCCTGAGTGAAGGATATTCTGCTTTCAAGTTGTCTTCTCTGGACCTTTGCTAATGGACTTGAATAGAAAGACCTTTCCATGTGATGCAGCTGTTTGTCATCTGTGTGCAGCTAAGCATCAATATAAAGGAAAAGTGGGCCATGGAGACACAAAGCACAATTATCCCTGAGGAAATATGTCACATTTCCAACGTCCTTTGTGATAAGGTTTCTTTATTCGGTCTTCTTTCAAAAAGCACAGTGGGAAACAAAGGCAAAGATATGGCTTATTAGGTCAGTTCTGGATTTTTTTTTAATACATACTGATTGTGGATCTGCTGGATAAATCACATGGGTATCATTAGAATCAACCCTGAGGAGTCTCCAGCTGCAGTGCGCAAGTGTGTGTTCAGGATGGCTCATGACTTTCCGGTGGGTTTTTTCCAACATCCAATCAAGTAAAACGATGTGTAGCAGTTTGGCAGCCCTCCTGAAATACATCTGTACTCTTGCAGAGTTCTGATGCCTTTTTGCACTGTAAAATACACACTTCTTCATTTAAATAATTTATTTCCGAAGTAGACTTAGGCGATAGCTCGGTCATACAAATCAAGAAGAGGCTCAAAGAATATAAACTCAATATCCTGCCTGCTTGTTATCTTTCAGCCGCATTAGCAAATAACTCTATTGGACATCCCATTAGTTAACATATTACTGGGTGCCAGGCTTCCAAAAAACTTCAACAATAAATGCATATTGTCAATGTTTGCTTTGGAGTTCGGGCTCATGTAGAATTTTAAATGCAGAAAATTTGTCTGAAGCAGGTTTGGATTCAAAGAGGATGTGATTAAAGAGAATATGGAATGAGAATGCCAGTAAATTCTTGGGTGTCAGAAAACATTGAATCATTTAGAAAGTTTCAACATGGCGTGGAGATCCGCCTCAATCAAAAAGAAATCTTCAAATAAAAGACAGAATGAAGAAAAACTACAGGATACAATTGACTAGCATTTGTATTCTGCTTGTTGTTTGTGTACTGGCGTTAAAAAAAAAAAAAAATGATAGTAAAGCTGTAGTTGTCCGCAGCATGAATAAAACAAACGTGACAGATTTTTGTTTGACTGGCTTTCTCCAGCCCAGAGCTCACTTGTCGAAAGGCTTATCCAGGCTTATCTTTCTCCACCCTAGCCATTTTCCTCTTGTTTCTTTTCAATCTCACCTCTTCCTTCTGTCCTTGTTCTTATCCTCTCTGAGCCCCTCTCCATTCCTGCTACTCTCAGAGAACCATTTCTATCCAACAGTATCATTTCACTCTTCAGCTTCAGGACTGAACTGCCCACCACTATTATGTCATTCAACACCTGTACTTAAACCGGGCTGAAATTCACAGTGAGCCCAGGGCAACGGAACTACGAGAGAAACTACAGCTCTGGAGTCTCTTGTCCCAAATCCGCCTTCATGCCGTAACGACTCGAGAGACAAAACGCAAGTGTGACTCTTCAGGTGTGCACTGGACAATAAACCCGCGAGGCTCTATTTGCTTTTAGCTCATGAAAATACAGTATGTCAACAGTCAAGGTTCAAATAGCAACCCATGTATTTAAAGCTTTCTGCAAATAATATGCGATTATGAGCTTTTTGAACACATAATTTGGGCCATTTTAGCAAAACCCTCAAATCTGTGCTACTTAAAGGCTCAGAAAAGCGCCTCGAGGATTCCTCCCTAGTCTTGTGTGCTCACCCACATCACCATACTCCCCAGAAACTAAACTTTTTCTTTTTTTTTCTTTTTTTTTTACTTTTTTAAAATTTCTAGATTAAAAACCTCAAACCAAGAAACTCATCAAAATCCTGAGCTCCTCCCCTCAGCCTCCCTTTTTCACTCAAACTATTGTCATAGTGACCTACAGCCACCAATTCATCACAGCTGCCATCTTGGGGGAGTAAGTCGCGAGGCTATTTCTGTAATGACCCAGATTCTCAGGTAAATCTGGATCCATATCATTGTAATGAGCAGTGGCAAATCAAAAGAGAACACATTGGGTCACAGAAACTATTTTCCTATTTATATTCATTCAGTTTCACAGGATATTTGAAATAATCAGTTAGCTAAATGTTGTATTATTTAAACTTTAAGGCCCATGAAAAGTGTGCATCTTGTATTGAAAACATAATCAATGCCAGAGAAAATTCCCTAGCCTAATTTCCTTTCTTGGTAATTTTTGTCAGATTAATATCAAGTCAATTTCCTGGAGCCTGTTCTTACGCAGAGTGATGGCATGTTGATGGTATCATTGGAAGAAAGCTATAATTGTGGAGGATGGCTCCTTTTGGGAGAAATATGGGCACAGATGGGCCCTGAGCTTGATAGAGGAATTTCTCTGAAAGGGAAAGGATATCGGAAAGCATTGCCAAGCTGGCAAGAGATATAAATAGACGACAGTGAGGAGCAGGTCTGCATGTAAATACCAAAATAAACCAGTCCCAAAGTAGGTGCCATCCTATTAAGGTAAAGGCTTTGCAATGTCATTAAGGCAAATTTACAAAGCTTTCATGCTCTATAATTCGGCATTATAAAGAGAATCTGATTAGATCTGTATGCTTACTACTTAATATAATGGTTTATTCTTCTAAATGCTACAATGGTATTTGTATTGCATTTTATGCATTTATTCAATGCTACACTATTATATTTATATGAATTTACATTTGCATATAAATGTTATTTATTCATTTATTCTTTGAACCGTTACACTACATTGCACAACAACTAGGCCAAAACACAGTGGACTCCCATCAAAAAAGATAGTACAGAAACAAGCACTCAGTCACTCACATTCACACCTACAGGCAATTCAGTCTGCAGTCAACTTGATGGGGAGGAAATGCGAGCACAAGTAAAGGCACAGACACAGTTACCACTGAAGACATGACGGACCCACGCTCACTGCTGTTTGGGGGGGAATTTGGGAGTTTTAAAGATCTGAGGAAGAGCTTTACACACACGCTACAAATTTGATAGCCTGCTCTGGATTTTTTTTTTTTTTCAGAATGATGATACTAAAACAGATTATTTGAGCAAACACATGAAAATTATAAACAAATGCTAAATTTGGGTTTTTTCTTGATTAAAATTCAGTTGCAGTATTTCTACAAACTGCACAGGGACAAAACAAAAGCCCACACATAACATTCAACTGGCCTTAAGACTCCTCAGTGGCCAGAATGGTGAAATTAATAGCAAAAAATGAAACAGTCACTGAACAACCCACATCTGTACCTAATGCCCTTTTCTGCATACCATTAAAGGTGAAAAGTCTGGTGTTCAGATTAAAACACACACATACACACACACATGCAGTAAACATGTCTACATTATTTACATGTTGTCTTCAGATATGAAGAAATAAGAGAGATGGAGCAGCATGATGCTGGTGCTGCACTTAATGCCAACACTTTGCTAAATCGCAAACATAATTAAAAAAAAACTTCAATATTTGTTTGCCAGAGTAACAGATGTATCTGCTTTTGTGCAAGGCTGATGAAAAGAGGAGAATAAAGGAAAGATTGTACTAAAGAATATAAAGCAACTGTAATTGAAAGCCTACTTGTAGAACAGAGCTCTGCATACGATGGCTGAACAGTTGCAATGGAAAGTTTGTGCGTGCTGGAGTATGCGCACAGGGAAGAGCGACAGGAAGGAGTCTCTATTAATCTCTTGCATTACTGCAGTCATTTCCACTCTCTTCATCACTAGAGCATGTGCTCTGTGAGATTTAAAATATTTAAATCTGTAATCTGTCAGCATTATGAGGTTAACACACACCCGCAAGACTGGTGTCCTATCTGTCACTATGCTTTCCACCTCACACGGCCCCACATATATCACCAGAACCTGACATGGCCTTTTGTAGTTCTAACTGGAAAAGACTTGAACAGTGTCTGTTCCTAGAACAGCGGAACAGACATGCTGCCGGACCCTAGAGAAAAATTACAGGAAATGCGTGCAGATGAAAAAAAGAAAGAAAGAGAGAGAGAAAAAACAAGCTGCAGCACTGTGAACTGCAAAGAAGCTTCTAATTGTTTCCCCAGTGTATGTGACCCAGTGACTCTGGAGGAGCTCTTTCTTGTTCTTTTACTACGGGCAAACCAGCATTCATTATTGATTTGGTGGCACAAACTCATAGTCTCACACAACATGGTCTTATGAGCCGGCCTAAGTGTTCTGTCACTTTGGCGCACAATTACATTAAAGAAACACTAATACACCTTCTTTCACCTGGCTTGCACGTGGTGCTTTATTTTCCTAAAACTCTGAATTAATAACCAAGAGTGAATAAATTGAATGGGATTAAGCTTGAACGACAGTGACCCATATATGAATATTAGGTTGATGGAAGACACTCCAACGTAGCCCATTTAGCCAGCTCCATGTCATGTCTTCATACGACAGGCTTTTACTAAGCTCCTTAAGAGCCTGCCCCAGGGGATCTATGGTAGGCTGGAGGTACTGACTCAGGCCTTATCTCCACTAATTTACCCCATGAATTAGACGGCCCCGTGTTTCTGTGTACTGCCAGACCCACACAATACTCACTCCGTGTTAAGAAAATGAGGAGAGAAGGGGGCTTAGTGATTGCTTAGTTGGATAAGAAGCTGAGGAATTGACGGAGGAAAGGCACACTCTGCCACTTAAACTTTACCTGGACAGTAACATTCATCCCCTGGGATTAAAATGTGTTGACTCCCTGTCACTTGTCTCTGTATTTGCAGGGTGGATTAGGTAAAATAAAATGCGATTTAAATCATAAGGATTAAGGTGACTTTTTGAAAACAAACAGGCAGGGTTTCACCCCTGTCACGCACAACGCACAGAAAGAAAGACTATTTCTTTGTTCATTTCAGACCTGCCTTAAATATTACGATGGTTGACAGATATTTTAAATTTTAAATGAGCTGGCAAGCCTCATATGCGGTCTTTAAAAGGGCTATATGACTCAGTAGTCAAAGCCACAGAAATCTATACATACATCTGAACTGCAGCTGATATGCCATACATGCAGCAAGCATGCAAATCATAGTCGAGAGTCCACAAATAAACGCAACAGATTCACAAAGTAAAGTCAGTCAAATGTAAAACATGCACTGCTCTGGTGGGTTGAGTCTTGTATGCCACAGCAGAAAAAAAAAGGTCATTTATGTTTGCATGTTACACATGAATTAAACGAATTGAACTTTATGTAAGCTTACATAAGCTTAAAGCACTTTGCATTTCCATATCATGATCGTCTCCCGCGCCCGTCTCCTGCCGTTTCTCTCCACGTGACGCATTTTTTAAAAAGTCTCAGTTAAAAGGGAAAACAATCAAAAACAGCTCCTTGCTGCGGCTGCTGCAGCAAGGAGCTGTTCAGCTGTCCCTGATTATAGCTCAGTAGGCTTCGTCCTTGGTCTCTGTGTTATTGAGAGTAAATTGACTAATTAATAAATAATTAATAAGTAGATAACTTCTGGCAGAGAGTGAGTGGAGACATACTGTGTGACATCTGCTTTGTAGTTAGAATGGTGATGTCCAAAAGAATCTTGTTTACTAAGCAGACATTGGTCTTTGGCAGGGAAACCTGTTAGTCAGGGGAGATGTTTTTTGGGCCATGAACAATGTAATATCTCAGTTAAATATGTTATGTGCACAAGACTTGAGGCATGTCTTTGTGCCTCAGGCCAAAAACCATTTTGTTAGTCTAACAAACACTTTTCATCTTTTCGCTGATTTAATAAATATGTCTTATTAATGATTGAAATGATGGCGGCACAACTGTATAGGGCACTGATTGCCACTTGTTTTGACTAATATTGTTTTTAAAAAAACATCAGTGTTTTGCAACAATTCAGTCATAAAGGGTGTGATTTAATGATGATGAAGGCGCATCCTCCTGAGCAAATCCAAAGAGACAAGTTGATCCTCCTACATTAGTCACTGTACATCCGAAGGGCAGAGAAAGAGCTCCGATGAACACGTCGTGAGGCACAGTTTCACTTGGTTTTAGAAGATTTGAGCTCTTTTTCAGAGGTCTCTGCACGGCAGCCATTGTGAGAGACAATTAAGACCCTGCACGACTCAGAATCATTTACATTTTAAGTAGCAATAACCTAAAAACTAAATCTGCTCTCTAGATGACTCTCAAGAAGTCAAACAAGTCTGTAAACTTTGTGTCTGTTTGGTACAACTTCAAGAGCAGCAGTCGAGTCAAGCCAACTGTTTTGCTTGCTTGGCAATGTGCTAATAAGCTAATCTGTTTTATATTCAAAAACATCACACCACCCTTCTTCCTTTTGTTTTGAATGATGTTGCAATGTTGTGAGAACGGTGCTAGAACAATGACAGGTCTTTCCTTGGCTGCGGGATAAACAGTGATAGGACATATTTTCAGAAGGTCAGAGGTATCCATTTGGGAAATTATTCAGCTCCTGCTCCTGCTGCTTTAAGACAACACGTCAAATGCAATGAAGAATATTAGAAAACACAAATAACCTTCCACAGCCTTCCTTATATGTGCAACAACACAGCGCTGCGTATACTCAGAGGCGCACATGTGCTTGCACACCTCTGTCCATGTGTCTGGGTGAGAAAGCAATAAGGAGCGCGTGCTTAAAGAGAAACTGAAGGCTAAGGAACAAGAGGCCTCTTGGGCCAGAGACCAATGAGCGGCTCATCCATGTTAAGTCAGGCCAAGACACACTCAGGTGTATTCACGTTAGGTCAGCACGAAGCCTCGCTGACCTTTGCAGTAGACAGAGAGTCTCATGGAGCTTTTCTTGAGCAGCCCTGAGACTCACGGGGTAAACAACAGACTCAATGCAGTGTGTGTGTGTGTGTGTGTGTGTGTGTGAATGTGTGTGTGTGTGTGTGTGTGTGTGCGTGCTTGTCTACAGGAGTGTGTCAGCATGTGTGCCTGTCAGTGATCACATGTTGACCGCTTCACGATGGCCCAACCCTTCCAGTGTAATCTGTCTAGCAAATGAACACACTGGGCGAGCAGCGTTCTCTGTAATTACTCTCCAACGGCTGAAACCCGAAAGCTCCGTTTTTGTTGTAAATTAAGCTGCCACGATTGTTACACAGCTCAAGTACATCCCAGAAAAAATATTCAGAGAACGGGGTTGAGGAATGGATATTAAAACAGCAGGGAACTTGAAAAATAGCACTTTGCTTGACTGGAATGCAAACACTGAAGGGTCAGAAAGAGAATTCACAAACAGCAGCAGCAGCACTGGCATGCATAATTGTTTGCATGATATTGAAGAGCCACGTCCAATATAGACAAACACGGTTTTCGAGGAGTCCTACTAGATTTTTTTTTAATGTATGTGTGCAACAAAAACCAGGATTTCTATGTGTCGGTGTGATTATCACCCATTAGGGTCGTCTTTTACCAATAGCGTGGTTTGCATGCCAAATAAAAGGCTGAATCACTTCCCAAATGTTTAGGTTTCAGGGACACATTGGTTATTCAACTAATCACCATGACAACTCCTGCTTGACATTTCCACTTCCTCCTCTTTCTGGAATTCGACTCTCTCTCTCTTAATTATTCTTTCTGCCACTTATAACAACCAGACTATTTATTTA
Organism: Pterophyllum scalare; assembly: GCA_024447675.2. NCBI lineage: Eukaryota > Metazoa > Chordata > Actinopteri > Cichliformes > Cichlidae > Pterophyllum > Pterophyllum scalare. The sequence continues at coordinate 163,527 of JAMQGT020000485.1, read as the reverse complement.
TAGTATATTTCCTATGCCATGTGTCCAGAAATTTCACATTGCATAAGAAAAGAGACTTGTGTGGCCTCCAAGATCACAATACTGCTTTACACACCATATATGTTCTTCTTTGCAAGCAATATTTTTACAGCTTTTATAGGTCTTACTTTTTTACATGTTTTATGTTAGTGTTGCAAAATAAGTCAAAAAAATTTAAAGGAATGACTACAAATAAATGATGAGTGGGAATTAGAATAAAATATACATCCACCACAACAATAAGACGTTAATTTGAGGTGAATCTGTGAGCAATACCCTTAAATACCCAGGAAAACTCACACTAAAGCTTCTATAAATACTAATACTGAGCTAGCAATCTAATCATCCACAAACCAATTAGGAGAAAATGTTATAAAAAGGAATAGGAAACTGGGGATCCCCATGTATCCCCATGGCAGATTATCCTGCTCCTCCTCACACCAGATGGAGGTCTATAGCCTGGTATAAACTGGTCCCACTCACATTCAGAAATCTCAGATCAGATTTCATCCTGAGCAATTCAGTAATTCTTTGTTAAATGTATCTTAAAGTTCAGAGCTCGCTGTTTCCTTTTTTTCCTGCACAAACGTAAGTCATTTGGCATTTTCGTTTTTTGCTACAAGATAAGCAATGACACAGAGCTTGCGCCCATCACGCGCACAAGATGTCTTTATGCCCAAGTAACAAGTGCTCTGGACGTCTATCACAAGCATTTATTTTCTGCATTGACGTTTGCCATGCAGTCGTATTACAACATGCTGCATATGCCACTGTGAGGAAGACACACGCACTGTTAGCAGCATCCAAATCCCTGCCTCTAATAAGACTCGGGGCAGTCCGTGCAACTCACAAAATCCAAATGCGTTTTGGAAGTATACGTGCCTCCGCGCCGGGTTAGAGGGCTGCGTCGATGTGGCGTTACAAAATAACTCCCACTCCTAATCTTCTCCACACGCACGCAAAATAAATAAATTAAAACATAGGAGAAAAAAATAGAAGCTTAAGTCGTATAATTTAAATCCAAGTATCCCGATGTACCCTGTTTCCCCTTGCATCTTCCTAAGTCACTCAGCCTTAGAATCTTCCCCCAGTTGCTCATCAAGTCTCATGAAATGACTCACCTGCCTTGTCGAGATCTAAATCCCCCCATGCCTTTCTGGAAATAAAAAGCCGGGACAATGTGTCACTGTTCCGGGGTCTTCACTTGCAGTCGACTCTCTGTACTCCAAATATCCGTATAGTCTGCGCACTGCTTATATGTTTCTCGGGAATGACCTTCCTGTGAAACGATAACAGCTCTCATCATCCTCACTCCGCTGTCATATTAATGGATTTCTCCCACGTTTTTTTAAAATTAATTTATCTCTTCTTTTTTTTCTGCGGGAAGTCTCCTCCTAGTCCTGGTGCGTTTTTGCTGCTTTTGCCTTGACTCTTGAGCTCGCGGGGACGCGCGGCGCTATCCCGTATGAATATTCGGGAGCGCCGATTGGAGATGAAGAACAGAGTTACTAGGTAACCAAGGGCACACGCATCATACATGAAAAGGAGCAGACGGTTCATGCCTTCCAACTATTCGCTACCTTCTTTGACAGCTCATCAAACATAACCTTTTTTCCCTTCGCTGGACTCACGTTTCTGCCCCGAACAAAATCTATAGGGCAAGTTGGACCCGTATGTAGACTGTATATTAACAACTGTAGAGTTATTGCGTGTTCCAGGAACTTCGTTGCAAATTAAAATTATATTTCTAGTTAATATGAGCAATTTGCAAAGATGAGTCAAATGCTAACAATGTCCAAGGACTCGCATGAGGCTGGAGAAGAAATTGAAAGAGATTAGCTCTATAAATGGTTGCTTCACAGAGTCCTGAGAGCTATGACAGCATATTTTCAGGTTGATCAAGCATGTACTCACTTTATAAATCAACCAACTATTACAGTATTTCACAACATTTACACAACATTTATTTAGTTTCCATCTTAATATGAGCCAATGACAGAATAATGTAACAAAACACAGCACAGGTGAGTAAAGCTGAACCCTGTGAGAGACAGATTTAACGAGGAATCCTTATAATCAAGCAACACTGGATCCCCTATTAAACTATGGCAGCTTTTGATTGGTTTGTAAGCATCATAAAAGCCCACATTTCTTCCTGCCGTCAGTTTCCAGTGCAGGCTTTCTACTATAAATCATACTTTACGCCATTATGACATCATCAGACTAATTCCTTCAGGCTTGACATACCTCCTCCAGAGCTACAGAACTCATTATATAATTGTTTTCAAACAAGTACTCATTACTGGGAAATCATCATTTTCTTTCCAACACTTATTTAAAAAATGTTTGCGATAAAAGGATTACAGATGAGACAAATGGATAATTTGTGGTTTCAAACGTTTCGTTTTCATTACAAGTCATTACATTACCGCCTCTATATATCACCGCAACAGTCTCAGGATACTTTATATAGAATATGTATTATGCAGTTACATTAAAATACATAGATAACGAGATATGAAGTGGCCAGTGTCAATGTGTGGAAAGCAGTGAGTTTGGGTCCACGATTGAGATACGCAAAATATTATTAAACTGATTAAGAAAAAAAGAAAGAAAAGTCTAAGAATGAGCAAGAGAAAGAATTCCTCCTCTGGAGCAGGCAGTCATGCAATAACTGTCAAATAGATACTTCTGAGTAGAACATTTAAGTAACTTTTATATAATTTAAATGAAACAAGCTCTCGAGTATTTGAAAACATTTACTGTATCTTCTTCGAGCCATAAAGCATTGTTGAAATATTAATGCGAGTCTGCAGTAAAACCAATTCTATGACTTAACACAAAATAATTTTGGTAACTCTGCAGCAGCTATATAATACTATGGAACAGTTTATCTCACCGCACGTCAGCTCCCTCTATTGACATTTTAAAATCTTTGCTGAAAATATGTCTCTTCTCATTGGCCACCTCTTTGAGATCGATACTGCATCACCTGTTGTTCCTCTTTTGCCCTTGCATGTGCTCTGCTCTGTTTATATGGTGTATTGTTACCTGTTTCTTCTTCTCAATTTACTGAAACTGTAATATGGTCGATACTAATTATTTTAGCTATCCCATGAGTAATGCAAACATTAGCGTGAAATATATAGCAGTCCCTTAAATTCCCTGCAGCATTACAAGGAGTTCTCTATAAGGATCTGACAGAGTTGAGCTATTTATAAAATTGTAAAATAAAAATAGTGCGAAATGCATTTTCGGACAGTTTAAATGCAAACAGCAGCACTATTTCAAGGTATACTCTGAAAATAGGTAGTACTAAGAGGAGGTTTAATCAGATGTATACGAGTCACTTATAAATTTTTAAGTGAAAGCTGGAAATCACTGAAATCTAATTTGGTGTTTGGAACAGAAACCAACGCATACATGATTCTTGTGAATAGAGACCTTTTAATTATAGAACAGCAAGGGGCTTGATGCCACTGCTGCTGTTTTCTTTTTTCCTTTTTTAAGCTGACATTCAACATTCACACTGTGAAAAATACAAAAAAAAAAGAAAAGGGGGGGGATACTGACACAAGCAAACCAGGGCGCAATGCATCCACAAGACATATTATGTTTGAGCAAGATGCTCAGTCATGACGCGCTGTTACGTTTATGAACCAGTCAGTGGAAAAAAAAGAACAAAAATTTCAAGGGTACTGTAAAGTGCTGTAACCCTTGAGCGCTTAATGTTGAGGGATAACTTCAGGTGTGTTGAGTTCCGAGTTTTAAAGGTGGGCACAGTAAAGTCATTCATTCACAAGGACATTTTTTTTTCTAAAGGAAAACGTCAACTCCTCACAAACAGATGAAGGTTGTGCCTGAGGCAACTGGATGAGTTACATCAAAAGCACGCTCAGAAATAGTGTTTATGCCTTAGAAGTGAGCCATGTGAGCATTACAGCAATGCAGGAATGTCAGGAATTCACTGTCCCAAGACCATTTTCTGACAGTTTTGCAACATTATTTCAAAATATTAAGTTTCAGAACACTGTCTATATTAATATCAATACACATGTCACCCATGAGAGAGTGGAACAGGTGGAAACTGACTGTAAACAGGATGGGATGAGATGTACACATAAAAACTGCTTATTAGAGTGCAACACTGTGTTTGAAGATCATTTGGTTGATTGATGTGAAATGGCTCTTAAACATAGTGCACAAAACAGGAACACCAACAGCTGGGGTGGTCAAAAACGTAAATCTAAAATATTCTTTTTTTCTCAGCTGTCTTTACTACATGTTTCAAATATGATGACATTAGTCAAAAAACATAAAGGTAAACAGTTCACAGAGCAGTTGGGAAGGAGCGCACAGAACAAATAAACATGCACACAAAAATAGAGTTCATACCTGTCAAATATTGTAGGATCATTCTTTAGAAAAATATGTCCAGCAGGAAGTACAAGAAGGAAAAGACAAGTAAACGAGACAGGCGGGCAGGACGAGGGAGTCAGCAGAACAGCAACAAGAACAACATTCTGATGACCACTACTGTATATCAATAAAGATAATTTACATCCCACATGTCCAAAGGGGGGGGGTAAGCACAATGAAATGATTTGCAAATAATTTAAAACCAATATTTAGTTTACAATGATGCAAAGATGTTCAGTGTGGAAACTGATATTTAGGTTGTTTTGGGGGGAATATATATGATTGTTCTGAATAATCACAACAAAAATCTGGTCAAATTGTATAAAATCAGCAGCAGAAAGTTTTACAGGTAATTAGGGAGTAGGTCAGTAAAATGACTGAATATCCAAATCATCACAGGGTGCGCTCTGTGAAAGACTGAGTGGATGAATATGTCAACAATTTAAGAACCCCACCCTAAAATTGCTAAAATCCAGAGAAATCTCTGTGCGCAAGATAAAAGGCCAAAAAAACAAAACAAAAAAACAAACAAAAGTGAAATGCTTTGATTTTTGGACCCATAGGCAGTACTACACTAAAAACACAATTGCGTGGTGGAAATCAGTGCATGGGCAGAGAAACAGTTCTGAAAACCGCGGTCTGTGAGCAGTTCATTGCTGCATCCACAAATACAAGTTAAAGCTTTGCTGTACAAGAAAAAAAACCCCAAAACATATAAACAACATCTATAAATACTGCGTCTTCTCTGTGCCTGAGCTCAGTTAGGATGGACCGAAAGCAAAGTGAAAAACTATCCTTTGGTCTGACCACTCAAAATCTGAAATTCTTCTTGGGAATCATGAACGCTGCATCCCCACAATTAAAAGGGGAGAGGGACCATCTGATTTGTAATGAGTGTACAGTTCGAAAGCCCGCATTGGTGTTGGTATATGGGTGCATTATGGCACTGATGCTAGATGAAATTCACTATGAAGCAGGAATGGGGAAGCAGTTATCTAAAGAAAAAAAAATACAGAAAGTAGACTCATAAGTTCCCACACATTTGCAGAGTGCTTTTAAAAGACACTCTGCAAGTGTGTGGAGCCTATCCCAGCTACCACAGGGCGAGAGGCAGGGTACACCCTGTAAAGGTCGCCAGCCTGTCGCAGGGCTAACACAGAGAGACAGACAATTATACACACTTACAGGGGTTGGACAATGAAACTGAAACACCTGTCATTTTAGTGTGGGAGGTTTCATGGCTAAATTGGACCAGCCTGGTGACCAATCTTCATTAATTGCACATTGCACCAGTAAGAGCAGAGTGTGAAGGTTCAATTAGCAGGGTAAGAGCACAGTTTTGCTCAAAATATTGCAATGCACATAACATTATGGGTGACATACCAGAGTTCAAAAGAGGACAAATTGTTGGTGCACGTCTTGCTGGCACATCAGTGACCAAGACAGCAAGTCTTTGTGATGTATCAAGAGCCACAGTATCCAGGGTAATGTCAGCATACCACCAAGAAGGACGAACCACATCCAACAGGATTAACTGTGGACGCAAGAGGAAGCTGTCTGAAAGGGATGTTCGGGTGCTAACCCAGATTGTATCCAAAAAACATAAAACCACGGCTGCCCAAATCACGGCAGAATTAAATGTGCACCTCAACTCCTGTTTCCACCAAAACTGTCCGTCGGGAGCTCCACAGGGTCAATATACATGGCCGGGCTGCTATAGCCAAACCTTTGGTCACTCGTGCCAATGCCAAACGTCGGTTTCAATGGTGCAAGGAGCACAAATCTTGGGCTGTGGACAATGTGAAACATGTATTGTTCTCTGATGAGTCCACCTTTACTGTTTTCCCCACATCCGGGAGAGTTACGGTGTGGAGAAGCCCCAAAGAAGCGTACCACCCAGACTGTTGCATGCCCAGAGTGAAGCATGGGGGTGGATCAGTGATGGTTTGGGCTGCCATATCATGGCATTCCCTTGGCCCAATACTCGTGCTAGATGGGCACGTCACTTCCAAGGACTACCGAACCATTCTGGAGGACCATGTGCATCCAGTGGTTCAAACATTGTATCCTGAAGGCAGTGCTGTGTATCAGGATGACAATGCACCAATACACACAGCAAGACTGGTGAAAGATTGGTTTGATGAACATGAAAGTGAAGTTCAACATCTCCCATGGCCTGCACAGTCACCAGATCTAAATATTATTGAGCCACTTTGGGGTGTTTTGGAGGAGCGAGTCAGGAAACGTTTTCCTCCACCAGCATCACGTCGTGACCTGGCCACTATGCTGCAAGAAGAATGGCTTAAAATCCCTCTGACCACTGTGCAGGACTTGTATATGTCATTCCCAAGACGAATTGACTCTGTATTGGCCGCAAAAGGAGGCCCTACACCATACTAATAAATTATTGTGGTTTAAAACCAAGTGTTTCAGTTTCATTGGCCAACCCCTGTACAGTTACACTTATGGGCAATTTAGAATCGCCAATCGGACTGTGGGAGGAAACTGGAGGACCCGGAGAAAACCCACGCAAACACGGGGAGAACATGCAAACTCCACACAGAAAATTTCTGGCTTCCTGTGAAGCCACAGTGCTGACCAACTGACAATTACATTATCTTTTTTTTCCTCACATGGATAATGTGCATAAGTGTCCCATCTCCCTCACTTTCATGCAAATCATGAGAAAACAGAAAAGATAAAGACAGAAAAGCAGACAATTCAGTAGTGGAAGTTATAGAATCCTCTATTAAGACAGAGATATTTAAATGTAATGCAAGTAAATAATGCAGAAAACATTAAGATACATCCATCCATCCATCCATCCATCCATCTATTCTCTTCCACTTATCTGGGGCCGGGTCGCAGGAGCAGCAGCCTAAGCAAAGAGGCCCAGGCTCTCCCTCTCCCCAGCCACCTCCACCAGCTCATCTGGTGGGACCCCAAGGCATTCCCAGGCCAGCCGAGAGATATAATCTCTCCAGCGTGTCCTGTGTCTACCACGGGGCCTCCTCCCAGCCCGGTAATTAGACATTTATTATTTGCTTCTGCAGCAGCTTTGCAATTATGGTACTCTATAACAATATTTTCATCTTTAACCCATTTCTTGGTCTGTGGGAACATCATTTTCTAAAAAAGATTAAAATTTTCTCTTATTTCATTCCCTCCTGATTTGCGGTCGCTGAAAGTGATTAGCATAGATAACTATTAGACAGCTTCACAATTACACAGCTGTGCTTAATGAAGCACAATAACTTAAAGAAAACCTGAACAATCTGAAGTAAATATAGAAAAACATTGCAGAAGATGTGTAGTACGGAAAGAAAATGAAAAATCAAAGTGCGAAACATGTTTCACTTTTGGCCACAGCAGCTTTTATCTGTACTGGAGAGAAACAGGAAATGGGAGAAAGACACTCGGGCAAGCTGGCAGCAAACCGGGACTCGAGCCTGTGCCACCTGCACCGCAACGCAGCATATGTATGTGGTTGCCGGCTTCACCAGTAAGCCAACCAGGTGCCCTATAATTTGAATATTTTAACCAACTTTTTTTTCATCCATATGGAAAAAAAAAACAGAATTTTCAATTTTCTGTTAAGACCAGTGGGCCAGTGGGATACATTACACAAAAGTCATCACACAAATAGGGTGGCAGTGGCACAGTGGGTAGGTGCTCACCTCATGTAAGGGATTTATTGGCTTGGTGGTGGATACAGGTCGGGCCTAAGTCTTGGGTCGAAAGACTGCAGCAAACCCAGGCGTGTAAAGAACAGTCTTTAATAAAGGTCTCACAATGAAGGCACAGAGCCGGTAACAGTTATGGGACAGGGTAGACAAAGGATGTGGTTTGGCTTCATGAACGCACACCCAGTTCACAGAAACTGTCCTTTCACCATGCTGTTCCTTCGCCGCTTTATTAGGTACACCAGTCTGCCGTGCAGTGTGTGAAAACTAGCACCAGGGTCCCGCAATTGTGACGTACAACTCTCGCGCTAATCTCCGAAGCAGGGAGATTTGGCACACCTCACAACCAGAGGGTCGCAGGTTTGAGTCCCCGTTTGAGCGTGTGCTGTCATTGTGTCCCTGGGCAAGACACTTAACCCACATTGCCTAGTGGGAATGTTGGTGGTGGTCGAAGGGGCCGTAGGTGCGAATTGGCAGCCACGCTTCTGTCAGACTGCCCCAGGGCAGCTGTGACTACATTAGTAGCTGACCACCACCAAGTATGATTGAGGTGTGAATGAATGGCGCACAGAATTGTAAAGCGCTATATAAGTCTAAGGCATTATTATTATTAAAAATGTAAGAAGAAATAAATAAAATTAAATAAATAAATAAAAAAAACTTAATTCAGTCAGTAATAGACAAGAAACAGAGAAAGAATCGATAATAAGAAGAATAACTCCAACCCGCTTTGGCCAGCTATAAGCATGTTTACAGAAAGAGTAGGGCTGTTCAGCTGACATTTATGACATCCCTGATGGATTATCATGGAAAGCAAAGTGATCCCAGTGCTGATTTTATATTGGAATGCACTTCCTTTATGTGACAATACTGCTGAATTTCTATTATTTAGACTGATTGGTTGGAAGCAGCCATTCCAATTGCTTTGATCTGTGATGTGCCTATCCAAGCTATCATAGGGCAAGAGGCAGGGTACACCCTGTAAAGGTGGCCATTCTGTTGCAGGGCTAACACAGAGAGACAGACAACCATTCATACTTACATTTACACCTATGGGCAATTTAGAATCACCAACTAACCTAACCCCACAGTCTTTGGACTGTGGAAGGAAACCACAGAACCTGGAGAAAACCCACACAAACACGGGGAGAACATGCAGACTCCACACAGAAGGCCCGGGCCGAGGTGGATTTGAACCCAGACCTTCTCACTGTGAGCTAACAGTGCTAACCAGTTACACTGTGCTCCTGTTAAAAGTGAACTTTCCTTCAAGATGCTGCCAAACGAGAGCTTGACATTAATCTCAAATTACCTGACTTACCAATCTCAGTTTATTAGTAGTCAGTTAGTCTTTTTGCCTTGACTTCTGCTTGTAATGTTTTCACCATGCAAGTTTGTGTGTGTGCGTGCTAGAACTAGCAAGAACTACCACAAAAGTTTTGAGTATTTTGACAGGTGCTTATAGGTTAGAATGTATTTGTAATTCTTGTTAAGATGTAACTTTACCTTGAGTATTTTTTCTTTGTTGGTGTTGATGGTATGATAAAATCTCAACATTCACTGTAGTTCTCTACCTATTTTCAAACATTTTCCCCCGAAGCTGTTATCGTTAATTGTGCAGTAAGATACAACCAGGATGAGACTAAACTTGTGTTATCCATTTGTTAGGTCTGATGCCGTTAGCCATTTCCAGGTCCAAGCCTTCCTTCAATCCCAAGGCACAGCTGAGAGTTAAAAAAACATTCTTCCCCTAGAAAAAGATCAGTTTGGTTCCCCTCCCTGGTGTTACCTCTGCTTCAAAGCTGACTACAGAGCTGTGGTTAGGCTAGCGCAGTGTTTCTCAAACTGTGCCATGACAGGTGGGGCGCGAACCACCTGGGAGGAAAGTCTCACGGGGGAACACGGAAACATTAGCAGGTACAATAGCCCAGCGGCCAGTGAGCTAGCATCTGCTAGCTTCACCACCAAGAGGGAAATTCCTCCAACCCCAATGGGTTTGCCAGGGGCGTGAAAACATTTCATCTGGTGAAGTGGGGCTTGACAGATAAAGTTTGAAGACCACTGGGCTAACATAAACACAGGGAAGATGTACAGTGAGGGTCAGTACATGTACATGTTGAGGTTCCCTGATCGGCAGATGAAGAAGGAAGGACAGATATGAATGGACAAAACTTCAGTCAGCAGAAAGTTTGATACGACCGTGTCCACAATCTGAGGTTAGTCATCAGAGGTGGCAAAGGTACACGCATTCCTCACTTAAGTAGACATATAGATGTTTAAAAAAATACTCTGGTGAAAGTTGAAATGCTGATTAAACTTATTTAAAAGTAAGAAGCAACATTTCTAGCAGCTATTTTCATGCAAAGGCAACTGAACCTCATGTCATATTAACATATTAATACAATAATGTTAATGCATGGGAACCAAAAATTTATTTCAACTTAAATTCTAATTCTAATGAATTCACTCAGCTTGAACATCAGTTTTATAGAACATAAGCAGAGAAAAACAAAGGGAATAATAATAATAATAATAATAATAAAAACATTTGCTGTTGCTTCTATGGTTATATAACACAAAGTTAGCATACTTCAATTTGTTCTGTAGGATGTTTCACAATATGAAGTAAACACAATTTCAGCATCCATGAACGCTTTAAATTTCCAGTTTTTCAACTCTCACTAAGCAGGCCTTACCTTTAAAAATAATCTCTCCTCTTCCTCTTCTGCCCTGTCTTCCTTCCATCTTTCTCCATCTCTGAGTGAACTTATCTTTCATTCTTTCCTCTCCCTGGAAAATCCAGCAGCTGGACCTTTAGCTAGCAGACACACTTTGTGAGACAAACTGCACAGAAGCGGTTTGTTTTGTTTTTGTTTCTTTGCTCATATTTGTTGAGCTGTTTGAAAGTTGCATTTGAAATGACTGCTTAAAAACCAAACATTACTCTCTTTGTGCTCGCCCGTCTTCTGTAGCACCAGCAAGAGGAGCACAACTTATGAACACCTGCACCAAAAGTGCTGTTCCAGATCACTTTAACCCTTAACTTTAAGTATAGTCCTATAAATGATACATAAATTACATGATTTCTTTTTGCATCTTGTCGCGTGTGATAAGCACCAGTGATGGATACACCAAGATTGTCCTCTATGTGTTATTGTTCCCTACATTTAGGTTCAACTCTATGTCTGGAAAGCACGCAGTTAAGGGTAATAATAACTCCCCGCAGATGTGTTTAACCCAAAATAATGAGCCTGTTGTGAAGATGTAAAGAGTAGAAAGTACAGATATTTGTGTTAAAATGTAGGGAGTAAAAGTTAAAAAAAAAAAAAGTATCAATAAATAAATAAATATTCAAGTAAAAGTATAGGTACCAGAAAATTTGGCATGAATACAGTAACAGAGCATTTATATTTTGTTACTTAGTCATTAATATGTTGCTGAATTGTTCAAATTACTCACTATGAAAAAGTCATGATCCTAAGGTCACTTAAAATTGGTTTGGTATAGCTAAAGACATACCACACAGAAAGACTGAAGCATGGCCTAGGTTGATAACTAAGTAGTGTGAGTGACACAGCATTGTAGGACGTTAGCTTCATCCAGTGCTTGCATGGAAAAAGGGTTGTTATATCATCACTTAACAGCCACATTGTGTTGACCTTAAGGGAGTTGATTCTATGTTTAACCTGCTAACCTAGAATAGAGTTTATTGTTTCAAACTCTGCCTTGTGCCTGGGTCTTGTGATGGGCTGTGACTGTGTCTCCCTATCATGGTATCGCCTCTCCACATTTCTGAGTTTTGTTTGAATTGTTAATAATGACATACTGGCCTGGCTAGCAAATGACTACATTTCCATGCATAATAACATTGTGGGGGAAAAAAGCAGTTTGATAAATCAGTTTAAAATTGAGGATAGGGCTCAGTGTTTCTGGGGCTTCAATTCAATGAAATTCATTTTCCCCACAAGCTTGTAATGTACTTAAGCTAGTAATAGAAATCATTAAAATCTATGTCTTGTGTGAAATGATTAATATGTTTGATAAGTGGCTGCATAATGAGTAAGATAATGCAGCTTACATTTGCTAGTGATCACAGATAAAGGCAGTGACTCAGTCAGTTGTGTGGTCAGGTGCTTTTTTAAGGACTGGGACTAATGACTTTTCAAAAATGCAGTTTTATATTTGGGATCTCCAGAAATAGGGAGAGGGTTTATGTGTGGATAAAAGCACTGAGATGAAACACATTAACAGATTCATACACAGTTCAAATGATAAAATAAGTGATTATAACCTGATGACAGTGCTTTGTGACTGTGTCATGTTGACAGATTGTCATTTGTCGTCTGTAATCTGCAGGTAAAACGGATCCCCACTCCAGTACTTCTTTAGAAGGTCACACTTATCCACAAATATCAGTTCTTTGATGACACAACCACAAATAGTCTGACTGCAGTTAAACATGGAGAAAGTCAAGCCTAGTTCAGACAGCCTGCTTACAGTCTGTGGGGCACATTGACAGACACTGAACTCTTTGGGCCATGCTTTCATATCCAAGAACAATCTAATCCTGAAAAGGTGCACCTGAGAAAATATAGCTTGTGACTGAGACTTTTATACATGACAGAAACCTGCAGAAATACAGACGGGTGAGACATTAAAGGAAAAACCTGAACCGCTGACCCCCATGTTGATGTGATTCAGTGGCTTTTTGTTGGCATGATTGGAGTCCAATTGTTTCCTGTTTGATTACAATTTATGACAATGCCTCTATCCATCCAGCATGAGGGGGATAATACATTTATGAAAATGATGTGTAATGTATTCCAAGGCTCTTCCAGTTAACAGCCCAGTTGACTACCTTACAGGAGATTATGGACCGATGTGTTTGATTGCACTTTCCATCACTGACATCAAAACTAGAGCCAGACCAATATTATCTGCAGATATTAGCCATTTATCAGTCTATCAATACTGGAATTTATAATGGCTGATGAAAGAAAATTAAAAATGTAAAGAAGAGACGAGAGAAACACCCTTCAACCATGTCATGAATGTTGATGTTGCATGGTTTGTCCAACAGAGGGCACACTGCAACTTCCCTGTTAGCAACACACAAGTCAGTGGATCCGAGCAGAGATGTCACAAGCGAGTAAAGAAATAAATAACTAAACATAACAAACTAAGACCTCGTTTACACAGAACATTTTCAAGCAAAAACAACAACGTTTTGTAGCATTTTGTCCTGCCGTTTACGTCCCTGAAAACGATGCAGTTTGAAAAGGAGTTCCATATAGTGGTGGGCGGCTCGATCCAAATATCGATAATATTGATACCACCGTTGATACTGATATTGATCAATACCAGTGTAATGAGGTCGATACTTTGGCTTCAGTTTCTCTCCTGTATCCAGTGCTGCGGTTTCATCAAAGATGCGAGCTGACTGTTTAAGTGCTGCGCCTGTCACAGCACAGAGCAGGCACACTTTGCTTCTCCCCTCCCTGCAGTGTTTTGACTTATACTGTCATGTGACACGTAACATATTTTACTTGTGAAAAAAAAAGGAATTTGCTTTAACTGTTTTATAACGTTGTGGAGTGATAATTTTGTACAGCTTGTTTATTTAAGAAAAAATTCAGAAAATTAGTAAATGAAGGGATATTTTTTTATTATATTTTTGTATTATATTTTCTGAACAGTCTGCCTGAAGAAAAAGTTTTAATTTGTTCTTGAGTGATCATGTTGTACACTTTATTTAAGAAAAAAAACCACACATCACAATGTATGGGGAAAATTGCTCTGTTACTGTTCTAATGTTTCAGAACAAAAACTTTTATTTTGACTTTTATTTTGAAGTATTTTCTATTTACCTATAAACTTTGCCCAGTTCTATCCTGGGTTTTAACTAATTAATGATCCAAAGGAAAAGAATCACAAAACACTTAAACTTCATGAAAATTCATTAATTATTAAAAAGTATTGGTATCAGTATCGGCAGTACTTGCCCTGTATTTACTTGGTATCGGATTGATACCAAATCTTGCAGTATCGCGCACCGCTAGGTCCGGAGTGGAGCGTCTTCGAAACGCTCCGTCTTCGTGTAAACACTATTTTTTGAAAACGGGAGGCACTGGTGCATGAGCACTATGCTTGCGACTCCTACACCCACACCACCAACTTGTGGCCTGGCGTGCTGCAGGAGAACACCAAAAATTACACCAAACAAACGCAGCTCAATAACATGAAACCTAAAAAGGATAATAACAGAACAAATGTAAAACAATCTGACGAATAACTCTGCTTAAAATAACCAATTTTTCTACTGCAGGTAGAGTTTAAAGGATGAACAAAAACATAACATGAACTCTGTCTCAAGAGAAATCTGACTCATGTTGACAGTTTAAAGCTGACATCATGTATTTCAGCTGAACCTTTTACAGATTAATCAGGATCTTCTGTTCTCTTCTGTTGTTTACGGTTGGATAAATTGAGTGCTTCTGTCAGTTCTATCTGTAACAGATGTCCAGGGCAGAGCATTACATGGTTCTCATATGGACACCATAAAATAGTTCCTGCTGTATTTTGAGTAATTTAAAGCCTGCTTATTTCTCTTATTGTAGCATTACTCCCGAGGCTTCGAGATCAAATGCTGCCAAAGCGGGCCATTCTCAGCACCTTTCGTGCTCTTCACCCTTTGGTTTGCAGATTGAAACATAAAGACGAAACAAAACAAAATGTAGCCATGGCATGAATTTGAACCCAGAAAACTGAGGCCATATGACATCCTGATCTCACTGTGAAATGATGCTTGCCGCATATAAAGATAACTATAAAAAATGCAAGACTTCCACTATTACACGCTTAAGCCTGAAAATGTGAGGGGATGATAACTTCACGCTTTACTGCTTCACCATTCAGCGTGCTGTTTGCCTGTTTATTTATCTCACTGGACATCAAACAGCCCAAAGTGCACACAGTCAGACACACGGAACCCCACATTTTGTCAGGATCCATCAGGATATGTCCCTTATTCAAAATATTGCACTCGCAAAAATGACAGAAGCACAAGTTATACTAAAAACAGGGAGGCCAAAAAAAAAGAAGAAAAGAATAAACATTGGCTGATTGAATAAAAACTCATGCAGAGATGCTTTTTACCCTTTTTCTTTGTTTCATTTGTTTTAATTTTTAAAAAAATGTTTTTATTTATTTATTTTTGAAGTCTGATAACTCTGCTCTTCAGACTTCCAGGGAATCTTGATAGCGGTGTAAGACTTCCATGGTTTACTCACAGTTTATGCCCACAGTCAACTCACGTTAATCCCTCTGTAAATTGTACAGACCTTTTCACCATTTCTCATTATAAACATCCATTTTCAGCTTGGCTGAACTGCTTTTTGTGGTTTCAGGACACATTTATAGTATTTTGAGACACTCTCCTCTTGTGCTGATGGGGTCTCAGGCAGTGGCTGATTATGGCTCCCACATCAAGCACTTTCCAGGTAGTCTCAAAAATCAGAAGATCTCCCTGGGATTCCAATAGTCAAGGGGAAAAAGAGTTTTAATCAAGCTGTTGAAGCATGCTCTTAATACTAATGTTTTCAGCAGACATACTTTTCACTGGGTTTAATAGTTACTACCATACTGTATTTATTAGGGCAAGCTTTTATTTTCTGTACAATAATCTTAACAGCATTATCGCGGAAAAGGGTTAGTCACAGCATGTGTCACTGGCCAGGGTTGGAGAGGGGATTTAAGGATATTTTTGTGCCAAGTGCCCAGGGCTCAGCTGAGCTCTTTCTTACACTAGTCTTTAGAAAGCTAAATGTAACATGCAAAATCTAATGTGCACACATGATTTCACTATAAAAATAATCATATCTGCCATGTGGAATTACAGACGAAGTGACAGAGGTAACCAGGACTGTGCAAATCAGAAATGTTTAATTTCTCTGTCTTAAAAGGGCGATCATGTTGAAGTAAATAGTTGGCAGTTGTGAAAACTCCAATCTCACTGTTTGCTATTAGTCTGTTTATGCTGAAGTGATACTTGACTAAACTGTGCAATAGGCAAAAAGCAGCTAGACAAGAGCTTGGCTCTCATGCTCAGATTTCCATATTTATTGCTTGAAATCCTGCAGGGAGTTCAACTGAATGCCAATCGTAGCGCTGACTCACTGAGACAAACGTGCATCTGCAGCCGGTGCCATACAACACAGGCCGTACTGTATGACACCTGATTGATGAAAATCTACCTTCTCGAGCTAAATATTATAGCTTAAGTAGCTCATTGTGTAACAAAGGAAGCCGTAACATGGCTGACTGACTGCTGCTCTTTTCCAGGTTCTAGTAACAAAACAACCAATATAACCATTTATAGAGCACTTTTTTTAAAAAAAAAGTGCTAAAAATGATTCAAACAGGCAGCATACTGGAAGCAATGGGCATTTTAAAATCAACCCATCTCATTAAAAATAGATATGAATAAATTCAGTGCTGTAAGTAAATTCAGGATGGTCATTTCAAAAGATTTCACACCAAGTCAAGTTTAAGCTTTATTTGTGTCAGTTGTGCATCTTAGTGTGTGTGTGTGTGTGTGTGTGTGTTTGTGGGTGTGTGTGTGAGTGTGGGTGTGGGTGTATGTATGCATGCATGCATACATACATATGACCTGCTCCTTTCTGTGCATTTGATTTCATTTACTGTGCAGCTCTTTATCTCAAAATTCAAAGGAACAGACAGAAAAGAGGAAAAGACCTGCATGCTTAGGAAATCAAACAGCAGCACTACAAAGCAAACCAACAGACCTGCTGAGCCTTCCAAGGTTAGCAGTGCCATCACACTTAGATCTCAAAGCAAACTTAGTTCCACCCTCAGCTCTGCATAGGGTGAATCAAGTCACTCTTTTGTCTCCATGACTGTGGGCACAGACATATGCGCTTTCACTCGACACCATACTCTCAGACACACCTTTGGGTATATAAGTGTCTATCTAATGCAAATGTATGCAGTGTCATTATAAACTACAAGTCAATTATAATGCAGTGGTTATTCTGAAAGGGCTGAGGGTGGAGGCACCTCAAGACATTAGTATGCCAGTGTGTTTAAAGGCCAATTTCACCCTGCATGCCTCTGGAACAAAACCCTCAAAGAATTTGCATTTCAACAGAATATCACTTTTCACTGGCTGTTTATGAATCTGCGTCCCGTCGGCGCTCCTATTTTCCCATTTCCTAGCCTGGATGCATAATCACTTTTGTGTCAAATTGTCTTCATTGAGTTGTAATAAGCAGAAAAAGATGCTAGTGGTGAACAGTTTTTTTTCCCCCTCCGATCTTCCTTCCTAGAATTTTGCTGAGAATTGGTGTTCATCTTTCTTGTGGGAATTTCCTTAAGTGTGTGAAGTTATCTCTTTCTGTATTAATACTCATGATTAAACACAAGATAACAGCAACTAATAAGCGGCATCCACTGATGTCCAAGCTGAACCATACAAGAAATTACTATAAATCTCAGCCGTATCTCCTGAGCGCCACACACCGTTTCTTGCCTTTATTATGGGTAGTAATGACAGCTGGGGACTGTTGGCACACTGCCCTGTCACAGAAGGAACTAAGTAGCAGGTTTTCTCCTGTAAGTGTTGCTATGAGCTTAAGCAACATACAGATGAAAGCAAAAATTGCATTTTTTTCTTTTAACTGAAAAATATAATGACCAGCTCTCTAAATTGCCCAATACAGCGCTACAAATATACTAATGTTTGTGTCAATAACAGATGGATCCATAGTGAATAATTTAGCGGTAAGACATTCAAGGAATCACACATCTACTTGTTCCCCAGACTCTGAGACCTTAACTTGATTATAAAAATGAGAAAAATCTAAACATTTCAGAGGCTGCACTAATACCATTTCCAAATTGTTTTGAGTGTATGCAGTCTGTATTTCAAGCAGTTCTATTAAAAATACAGCACTTGCCAGAGAAAAAATTTTTTTTTCTCAAAGACAATTTCTCACTTTGAAATGCTTCTTGCCTGAAGCGTACAATAAATGAGGCTCCGGTGAGCAGGCAGTAACTTTTGTCAACAATGCATTAAATGTTGTGAACTATAGATGTGCAGTATGTAGTTTAACGACATCCTACAAAACAACCACATTAAAAGCCTAATGGAATGTTCCAGGTACAAAAGGGAAGTGAAGGTAAACGCACTTATCGACTGTCGTTTTTGTAAATTAGCAGTAGTCGTGTCGCACAAGGCGCGGAATTTGTGTTTTCATGCCTCGCTTTACTTTCTTTCGTTGCGAGAATTCTTTTTAAAAAAGATGAATTGAACTGTATATAAATATTAAATTAAAGCAACTGTCACCATAAAATCAGTGACTGAAGCTGAGGCGCACTCTGAACTCAGCAGGAGATAGAGTGCTATGAGAGCAGATTTTTACAAGGTTGGTGAAAAGAGCATTAAAGTACATATCAAAGGAGAAGAGCGTGTCAATTATTTATCAAAGTGAGGGGAAAAAAATCACAAGGGCAGATGCGTGAATAACGGCAAAGGGTCATCGGGATGATACTGGAAAGAGATGAAGACGGGACAAAAAGAGAACAGCTCAAAGGCAAAGTCCGGGGCTTACAGTCACAAACTGCTCAGGAATATGTAGAATATGTTAAATATTCTGACACGAAGTCAAACTTTAAGCGATTTTGTATCCAAGTTAAAATTATTCATTGGCTTTTGTTTGTTTAACCACACACTACTGCCAAAAGCATTAGTGTCACTACATGCGTACAGATTTAAGTGTTCCATAAAAGCTGCAGGGCACAGGGAACCAGCAGCTTTAGTCGCTAGTGTTTATCTGTGGTAAAGGTCAGTATGTGCACATTTCCACTGTCTTTGGTATTTACCTCAATTTGCAAACACGTAAGCATGTGCACACAAGCCGTCAAACTTGATTGCATTTACTGTATTATACGTAAATGCAGAAATATTCAAAACATTATACAGCCCTGTGTTTGCGTCCGTAAAATTTAATCTGTGCATGCCACATGCTGCCACAGGCAGCAAGGTCATGTATATATATGAGCACGTGCACTGAAATATGTAAGCCTCAGTCTGATAAGGATCCCTTGAAGAATTACTATCTATTCTGTTTAAATGTGTACAAGAGAAACTGAGTGACCAAATCATTGAACCATGAACTTGGTTAGTGTCGCTTTTGCAGGTCCATTTATCACCCTCAATGCTGTGATATTAGAAACCCCAGAGAGCCTGGGATACAAGAGGCAGACATACAGCTCCTCCTCTCCCTGCTTCTGTGGAGAACAGAAGCTTGATTCTCCCACCTGCAAAGTCTCCATCTGCTCTCCCTGCACAGCACAGAAACAAAAAGCCCCATAACCCAACGCACAGTCAAAGCAACCTCGATTGTAACGCTCAGTGACAGTTTGTGTTAGACGTAGGCATATCCGTTACAATTGTCTCCAGAATAGATGTATTTGCTGTCTTTCCGAATTGCATTCTGAACATGTTTCATATTACATCGCAACTCTTTAAGCTGGTAATCTGCAGTGAATCAGTATGAGAGATGGTGGGGCACACAGAGCTGGAGAGGAAAGATAGGGAGTGTAGGTTGGTAGGTAGGTTTTTGGTCCAGCATTAGTTATTCATGTGTATCTGCCCTAAAGACCAAAAAACCTTCCACAAATCCCCACCCCCACCCCACACACACACACGCACACACACACACACAGAGACAAAAAGTGAAGTAATAATGCAGCAGCATATTGTAGATCCCAACGACCTCTAGAGAGGAGATTTCTGGGACCTCCATGAAGTGAATCTTCCAGCAGTGATAGAGGAATGAGGCCACTTTAAATCCTATTACTATGTGATCAAAAGTCATTTTCCACTCTAGATTATCCAGCCACAGTGGGATCCTGTAAAGACAAACCTGAACTCCTGAGAAGTATTGGTGGGTGACAATGGTGAGAGCACGAGGGGCGTATATTTCTCTTCATTAAGAGATAAATAATGCAGGGGAATCATATGAATAATTTTCTCCCTAATGGATATTGCATGCTGAGAAAGGATTTCCAGTTCCACTTTTTAAAAATTTAGCATGTGAAATGATGCGTCGCTATGTGACAAAGTGATTTTTCGGGCCAAGAAGAGAGAGTAGCACAAATGCATCAGAAAGCTTTGGAAAAAAATGCGAGATTGAGAGAAGAAGGAAGGAATGATGTAGGGTGGGACATCCACAGAGTCAGGCAGCATCAAATTATTTTACCCCATCAGAGCTAAACAGAAACACAGATGTATTTGATGTGATTGATAAAAGTTTGAGGTGATAGAAATCCTTTAAATACTAGCTTACTAAGCTAAATCTCAAATTCACTCACACATCTTGATGTAGCTCTCACCGTGCATATGTTCGCATTTTCATTTAGATTTTCTATTTTTGTATTGATCTTTTTTGTATTGTTGACATAAATCATGTATAACTTTTTTTTTTTTTTTTTTTTTGAAAAGACAAATCTGAATTGTTGTGATACGGCCCCGAAAAATTTTATAATCTATACTCAGAATGATCTCGGAAGTGCAACCACTTTTACGAGATTGGTCTTTCACTCATGAAATTCGGTCTTTGATTAGAAATCAATATGGAAAATGCTGACCATATGGTTGCTGACTGTGGAAATTGCATCTCGCATCTGTCTGAATGAAGAATTCCTCATACTTTATTCTCTTCATCAAAACTGAGATGGCACCTCACAGATTGCGTGTGCATTGGAAATGCAGCCTGTCACCAGTGGATAGGATAGGAAGCATGACAACCTATGGAAATTCAAATAGCATATCCAATAACGCATATTGCCTCCTTCATAATGGCGAGATATATGGATGATTTTAAACACAATAAAATGGGTCTCCTTGCCATCAAAGTGTTCTTAAGTTGCAGTGACACATCTGCAGAGATATGAAGGAGGGAATGAAAAGCGCAAGCACATGGCGAGTTAGAGAGCCTCGCTCAAAAGGATGTGGACTTCTTTCAGCCTCTGTGATCCAACCTGCATCCAGCAGCATGACATACAATATGCATATGTTATCAAAGAAAAAAATCTGGCATGAAACTTTAATGAATGGAGAAATGGAGGGAGCGGTGCAAAAGAGAAGCCGATTTGCTTAAGGCAATGTGGAACTGTTTTAGTGAAGCATAACGGACAAGAAGGAGGAGACCTGGGTGAAGAACAATTGCTATAGGCATTTGCATTTCACATGTGAGTGTAAGACTGCAATTATACATACCACTAAGTAAGGACATGGCTGCAATCCATAAAACAAATTTCCATGCTCTGAACAGAGCCACAGCTTGCCTGCGGACTTGGCAGCTCAGGTGGCAAGCATGGTTAATTTCACTGTGTGAGAAGTTGTAAGCTTTAGCCTACATGGCCAGCAACAAAACAGCACTTTCCCATCACTACATAATATCTTATTAGTAGTCCTTGGACTCTGGTCTCTTAATCTTATTCTAATTTCGGCACATTTTTCCTTTGTCAGCTACATTCATTCTTTATATTTTTCTTATTTTTAAGACAAACAGCACAACAAGAATCCGGCACTGATTGGGAAAACTGTCCTAGAGCAACAGCAAAGTTTGACCCCCGCCTACATTCAACCTATTTTGAAATCAGATTGCCCCCCGATTTACCTCCACACACCAGACAGCATTAGTCCGCACTAGGGCTGGAGTTGCTAGGCAACTGAAGACACTTGCTGCAGACTGAAATGATTCTTTGATTCAAGGAAAGATCTTATATAATGCCTTACAGGGGAGGAATTTTATATAATTGCATAAAAATTGTCTTTGTAATTAGAAAAGCTGTAATGTTATGTCAGTTGGCACAACATTGTGAATAAAAGCAGAAGCTCACTCGACATGAAACAGTGAAATCGCTGAAATATATTTCCCTTCAAGCTACTTACTTTGCATAAAGTAGCTTTGCTCTCATGAATGTGGAGTGTGAAATACACACATCCGCTTCATGATAATGGCTGAATGAATGCTGTGCTGACTGGGATAGCAATTACTACAGGACTTCAGAGTTGATTGATGTGTTAATACAAACAACAAATAAATAAATAAACACTGTGTTAAGTTCACACGTGTTGATTGTGCCATTATATAAGCTCATACATAAATCTAAGCAATTGCAGCACATGACCCAAGGTGCCGCAACTAATTGTGTTATTTTTAACTAACCCTTTATTTCCATTCATTTACATCCTGTTAAATTTATTTGGTACACCCCCCATCACTTCTTGTCATATTAGTTTGCCTGTGTGAACAAATACTCTAACACTGCACTGCACCAGCTATCCACCTTGCAAAACACCAGACTGTTTCAGTAATATGTTAATTGCGGTTCATCTAGTTGATATAATATGTGGATAGTCTCAGACACCGGTAATTACCATTTTCTATATGCTTCTCGGTGCTGCAGAGACCCATGGGAAATTACCAGGGTTAAAGGTCCAGCAGTGAGAGCTCCATGCTGTGGGTGACCTAAAGAAGCTTCCGGCAAATGAAGGCAAACTGGCTGCAGGGAAATATGCACGTTATATGTGCCTGGATTATCTAAGTCATGAGTGAAGAAGCTCATAAATATTCATATTCATTATCCAGTGCTGCATCCTTCTCACAGAATCTATCATGAAGATTAATGGTTATTATTCAGTCATTCATGATTTACTGTAAGTTGCCATTTCAAACATGGGCAGACAGCACCACCAACTGACTTTGAGCAGGAAATTGTTTTATTGTGACAGTCTCACAGTCAGCTTTACTGATGTTTTGTACAGCACACAGGTTTGTTTATGATTTTTTTTAATCACCTGTGTTGTTTCTTTAAATCTACTTTAGCTGCTATTTTCATATCTTATCAATATATTCAATCACTATAAAGTAAGAGTCCAGTTTGATCTCAGGTTAAAAGGAGTTTTTAACTTAATGCCAGTCAAGATGTTGAGAAATCCAGTCAGATTTAATGTAAATGAACTGAAGGTCAGGTTGCAAAAGTGGACTTAGTGAAATGTTTCATTAATATTTATGATCAAGTTTTTTTTAACTGAAATAAATGCAGTCTAGTGAATTATCACTAGGTGGCACTGCATGACCAGGAGTGACGCATAAGCAGAGTTTCAGTTGTGCAGTGAAACTCTGCACATTTGTAAATTATGGTGAAAAAATGGGTGCATAATACAGATACTGTATTGTAAGATCAGATACTGATCTCAGGCAACATGTTATTGTCACTGAGACTGTTAAGCAAATTAATTTACAGTGCAGAAAACACACATGTATACAAAATTTTTTTTAAAAAAGACACCACAGAACAAAACTGGTGCTTTTTTATTCTTTAATATTTTATGAATTTTCTACTTTGATTACTGACAAACTGAAAAACTACAAAATCTCAAATACTTTCCAATCTGCTACAGTATTTCACAGCACATGCTCTTCAAGTTGGCACATACATGCTCAGCCTAAGCACATCAATCCATAAATCACAATCTTAGAAATTAGAGATGAATTGTGTCCGTTTCTTCGGTGGTTAGGTTTTTGTGCTGCTCGTCTGTCTTACTCATAGAGCTTGCTTTCATGGAGTGGCTGGTGGGCTTGCGCTGCAGCAGTAACAGGCATTGGTTCCTCAGCTCTTTGTTCACACAGAGCAGGATTATGGGGCTGGAGAGCAGAGGCAGGTCAAGCAACAAGTCTCTGACCATCTCCTGACACACAGAGGGGTGATCCATTAGTGCAAACACAGCACCTATGGTAGAATGAGAAATATGCAGAGAATCACAAATACGCCTTTTAAAAGCATCTTTACTGACAGATGGTGAGACAGAAAAGCCCGTAGTAAAAAAGAAAGATTTACCCAGCTAGCAAAATGAGTAAATACAGGGGATGGACAATGAAACTGAAACACCTGTCATTTTAGTGTGGGAGATTTCATGGCTAAATTGGACCAGCCTGGTGGCCAATCTTCATTAATTGCACATTGCACCAGTAAGAGCAGAGTGTGAAGGTTCAATTAGCAGGGTAAGAGCACAGTTTTGCTCAAAATATTGCAATGCACAGTTTATGGGTGACATACCAGAGTTCAAAAGAGGACAAATTATTGGTGCACGTCTTGCTGGCGCATCTGTGACCAAGACAGCAAGTCTTTGTGATGTATCAAGAGCCACGGTATCCAGGGTAACGTCAGCATACCACCAAGAAGGACAAACCACATCCAACAGGATTAACTGTGGACGCAAGAGGAAGCTGTCTGAAAGGGATGTTCGGGTGTTAACCCGGATTGTATCCAAAAAACATAAAACCACGGCTGCCCAAATCACGACAGAATTAAATGTGCACCTCAACTCTCTTGTTTCCACCAAAACTGTCCGTTGGGAGCTCCACAGGGTCAATATACATGGCCGGGCTGCTATAGACAAACCTTTGGTCACTCGTGCCAATGCCAAACGTCGGTTTCAATGGTGCAAGGAACGCAAATCTTGGTCTGTGGACAATGTGAAACATGTATTGTTCTCTGATGAGTCCACCTTTACTGTTTTCCCCACATCCGGGAGAGTTACGGTGTGGAGAAGCCCCAAAGAAGCGTACCACCCAGACTGTTGCATGCCCAGAGTGAAGCATGGGGGTGGATCAGTGATTTTTTTGGGCTGCCATATCATGGCATTCCCTTGGCCCAATACTTGTGCTAGATGGGCGCGTCACTGCCAAGGACTACCGAACCATTCTGGAGGACCATGTGCATCCAATGGTTCAAACGTTGTATCCTGAAGTCGGTGCCGTGTATCAGGATGACAATGCACCAATACACACAGCAAGACTGGTGAAAGATTGGTTTGATGAACATGAAAGTGAAGTTCAACATCTCCCATGGCCTGCACAGTCACCAGATCTAAATATTATTGAGCCACTTTGGGGTGTTTTGGAGGAGCGAGTCAGGAAACGTTTTCCTCCACCAGCATCACGTCGTGACCTGGCCACTATGCTGCAAGAAGAATGGCTTAAAATCCCTCTGACCACTGTGCAGGACTTGTATATGTCATTCCCAAGACGAATTGACGCTGTATTGGCCGCAAAAGGAGGCCCTACACCATACTAATAAATTATTGTGGTTTAAAACCAGGTGTTTCAGTTTCATTGTCCAACCCCTGTATATGCTGTATTGGTGAATAATTACATCGGGAGTATGTATGGGAGGTATCATCAGATGTTCCTGGTGTGCTCTGCAAAACTATGTTCATGAGTATCAAAAAAAAATGCTGTCCGTTCAAATGCTACAGGGCATCATTTTTACTTTATCCATTTATTCAACTTTCATAATGGACATAAGCCTGTCTTTTTAAGTTTTGAGTCTATCGCTATGAGAATATATCTGTCATACAATGGAAACGACATTATACTCGACATGCAAACACTTCCTGCTGCTGACTTTGAAATAAAATGAATGAAAACATAAGCTTTACTTGTAGAAATGTTCTGCTACAGAATGACTGATATACTTTACTTTAGTACTATATCTTTGTGCAAAAAGTACATGTAAAGTACATACAGTAATGTTCACTACAGCAATATGTTATTATTATTATTGTTGCTGGAAATGCTAAGAAAGTTTAAAAATTTATTTGCACTTTATTAATTTTAGTCTTAAAAAAAGAAACACACTCGCGATATTTCAGTGTTATAAATTTACAGCTTGGGACTCCTTTGCTGGGCTGTGGTGGGGGAACTGTACTATAATGAGAAAATTCTGGAATAGTGTTGTTTATTTATTTATTTTACTTTCTCCAGTGCTAAAGCCTCATATTACCTTTAACTTTGGGGGAACTGTTGATTTCTCTCCAGTTACTTTGGAATTACATAATCCGGACTGGAAATGGAGAAGGAACCTTTACGCTGACTAAGAACTACTTTAAAATCAGAGACATAAGAAATGTGGACTTATCATTTTAGCCAAAACAGAGTCCAAACAGTGCTTAACAATCTGTAAAGTAACTTTACTTACCAGGTATATGTGCCGTGAAGGTAATTACAGATATGAGGCTGAACACCTTTGCCAGCTGAACATTAACTCTCTGGCTCCTGTTCATCAGCTTGGCACTGTTGATGATGGTGTGCAGAACATGAGCATAGAAATACAGGTTTAATGGCAAAAACACAACAGTCTTCACCAGTAAGAGGACCCGCATAACTTTGTCATTAATAAAAGAGAAACAAGTGAGGTTGACAGGATCCAGGTGATCCACACCGATCCCTAAGAGTTTCACAGTCAGCTCCTTCAGCCCCACTGGAAGCAGAGGAAAGAGCAGCTCTAGGGCTAGGAAAACCCTGCTGTCAACCAGGTGCCTGCAGCCACATACCACTGTCAGGTAAATAGAGAAAGTAATGAAAGACGCATAGTGAAAGGATGCAGAGCTTGTCAGGTGTTTGGCGCTCACCATGACTTCACACAAGCGAGAGCCCAGCATCCACCTGCCGTGCTGCCTCCAGTGAATGGTCATGGGCCATAGACTCAGGTTGACAAGGTTGCAACAGGTGCTTCCGAGGATGAACATCGCCACATTGCTCCTTATCTTGCTTCGCCGGCTGAGCAGACAGGACACAAGGGAGAGCAAAATAAAGATATTCAAGCCAAAGGCAGGTACCAGAAGCAGAATCTTAGAGGAAGCACAAAGGTTTAGGTAGACCGAGATGGCACACAGTGAAGAAGACGTCTGATTCATGGCAGACAGCAGGTAAGAGATGATCGTGTGAGCAAAGGCAGATGCAGAAGGCTGATTTTGCTCCCATCAGAAGATAATTTAAAAGCTGTGTTTGTAATTCCCAGGGGGTGGGGGTGGGGGGGTGTCTTAACAAGGACGGCAATATAGCTTGTACAACTTGTGAAACGCAGACTCATCTTGTAATCATGTAAACATGTTGTCTTCCTCTGCCTTATTTCTGCACCCAGTCACCTTGACTTTTGCTTCCTCTGAAATGTATTGTTTCTAAGACATTCACCCAGTGGACCTAATTATATGGGATTCAGTTCATAATCCCTTTCCTCAAGTTATAATCCTCCAGGAAAACTGGAACTCTTTAGCTGCTGTGCACCAACTTCAAAAATGGATGGGACATGACATATAGCCATTTTCCCAGTGATTTTACAGTCCTTTCCTCTGCTTTTATCAGATGCTTATGGGCCACAAAACAGCTTCTATTTGTTCTATTTTTCTACTTTGTTTTCTCTAACCTCAGAAAGCTTTTACTAGTGATCATTCATATATTGCCTTCAGCCCCTATCACCAATATTCTTATTCCTTCCTGACACCATATAAGGTGTTTTTGCTCAAGTAGCCATAATATTCTGTCCATGAACTGTCAGGGTTTGTTAAATCTGGGTTGTGTCTAATTTATTACCTTGTGATCTACACACCATTACCCAGCAGCTTCCTTGCGGTCTACCAGTGCAGAAACATTACTAATGAGAGTGGAAAACGCGTTTGTTTACTTCTCTGGGGCTTTATTAATGTGACACAAAATCTGGCTGACTAAGTAGCTAACCATTTTGATATTACCCAGAAAACACATGAAACTGGCCCTTTTACATGAACACTTACTAAATGTTTGATTCAGTGTTGAACTGAATGATTCCACTGCATTGCATTGCTGTCCTGTGTAAGCAGATGCGTACAGAATTTAATTAACTTTCTTGGAAGGTTTAAGCATGCTAACAGAATAGCTGGAGGTCCACATTATAAATATAATACCTGCTAAACAGCTGCCTGTTTGTACTGTCAAAGGACTACTTTGTCTAAGTAGAGATGCTTTTTATGATTTAAAGGTTTTCATGAATACAAGCTCAAAACACACTACCACTCAAAAGTTTGAGGTCTCTTATGGCTCATTCACACCAAGATAAAAATGCCCAGTCATTGAATTTTTTTTCATCACTGGGGGAACACTCTTGCCCGGTGGGAGGCAACTTGTCTCCAGACATTCACAGTCTAATTTGGACAGAGTGCAAACAGTATTCTGGTTATATTTCTACATAACCAGAATGTGAATTTCTGTATAACAAATTTGCAGTTTCTGCCAATTTATTACAGTCAGTCCCCATATTATCACAAACAGATTGCATGTAGTTGCCAACTTGCCCCCATTCAATCACAAAGTGATAGCAGACCGTCTCCGTTGCTTTGAAGACCACACCCTGTCTTTGAAGCAAGTATTTCAAAAGGCAATGGGATCACAAATCCATTCCACACAGTTGCAATAATTTTGCAGTCCCCAACCACTGTCTTTCTATCTTTTGAAGCCACACAGAGTTCCAGTTTTCTGCAAATATCACAGTGTTCCAGTGGCACATACTGTTACCTAACGCAGCTTTATCTTGATTCAATCCTGTGTTATTATGTGAGCACTGCTACGTTCTCTGATTCATTAAAGAGGCAATACATTTAGAGTGCTTGGTGCATCAGATTATTTTTGTTCTAAGAAATAGAGATTGCCTTATGTTGCCAAAAAAACTTACATACCATAATGTGCATGAACCAGCAACATCTGGTTTATTGCACACACTATTATTACTATTGCAAAATTTCTTAACCTGCTCATTACTTCTTATTTCAAATTTTTTGATTGATTTCATTATATATATATATATATATATATATATATATATATATATATATATATATTAGGCAATTCTTTTTTTTAGCTTTTGTGAATACTGTAAGCTCTTGTGTAATTGGTCATAATGGATGTGGCCTGCCATGCTGCTACTCACTTGGCATTGCAGGTAATTACTTAGATTAACCTTTAGTTGGATTTTCAAGCTTTTAACTAAGATTGAGATGATGTACACTCAAAATGAAAGGGTACTGACGGATCACAGTGGTCAGAAAGTGCTATTCAAACTTATAAGTAAATGGTGAACATTATGCTGTGTCCCTGAGGGAGTCAGCTTCCACCCCCCTCCACCAGTGGGTGCTCTGAAGACTGCGAAAGACTGACAGACAGGCAGACAACAGTGAGAAGTGCTGTTGCTGAAATTGATTGAAAAATCAGAGATGCTTGCAGGAGCGGTTTGATCTAAACAGACTGCAGAATGAGGGGGTTGGAGGGAGCAGAAAATGGAGATAGAGGAACAGAGACAAACAGAAAGGCAGGGAGACGGAGAGGGGGAGGGCTGTCAGTCAGTTCATGGGAAAAAAAAATTGCCCCCAAGGTGACAAACTCCTTCCATGAGACGGTTTTCCACAGAGGGCAATGGAGCTTGGGGCTTGTCTCACAAAAAGCAATTTATAGCTAAGCCAACTGAGGTCTGAGAGATACAAAATCTCACCATGTGTTAAATATTTTCTGAAACAAATTGTGCTGTGTCAGGCCTGCAGATTTCTACCTGAGGCCCATAAAACTCTGAGTCCAAGGAATGACGCTGCTGGCTTTCAGAAGAGGTACAAGTCACTAGAAGCACCAAAGCAGACATGCTAAACACAGATTACAAACTTCCTCTATTTCACTCAATATACCCACAGGATCCCTCTTCTACACAAACATCATTTTAATACACCGCAACCTAATTAATTAGAGTGGTTACTATCAGACAGCATTACTTCTCTGTAGTTGCAGAAACTTAACAATAAAGTTAATATGAGCAGAGTGCCAATTAAGTATGAATATCTCATGAACTAATCCTTACCCTGACAGAGCCCAAGAGAAAACAAACCCAAAAGGCAACCCGAGCTGCAGGAAAAACACTGTGCGATTATAATGTAAGAAACTAGCACTGTATGCATTTGGTGCCATCTGGGTAGTTGGAACGCTGACTCTAATTTTGATGAGAAGATTATCATCTTGCACCTGAAAACTGTCTAGTAGTGAGCCAATAAATCCCGACGAGGGCTACAACTGGTCTCTTTCCAAGTTCTTGTTTGGACGAAAATCCAAAAAATATGGCTGGCCTAGCTGAATAGGATTTAATGTTGCTTCCAGGGAAATGAAGAGACTTGTGCGGAAATCTCTCAAGCATACACACCACTCTCCGAATCACAGACTTCATTCTTTGATCTCTCTGCCAATTTCCTAAGCTTTTGTTCTGAAAAAAGACAATGTTGTACGGAATCTCGCTCGTGCAGAAGATGGTGGTAAATTCTCAAGAAAGCTTTGATATACAAGAAGGTTAACTGCTTTAGTCCCATGCTGATTTTAAAGAGTGGACCTTGTATTATGGCACTTGTAGTGAAGCCAAAGGGAGATGGAGGATCAAGTCCTTTTCCTGCATTTATTTTAAAAAGCCCTGGGTTCGAATCCGACCATTTGGCCGGGACCGTTCTGTGTGGACTTTGCATGTTCTCCCCGTGTTGCAAAGGTTTTCTCCAGGCGCTCTGGTTTCCTCCCACAGTCCAAAGACATGGTTAGCAGGGTTAGGTTAATTGGTCACTCTAAATTGCCCATTGGTGTGAGTGTGAATGGCTGTCTGTCTCTCTGTGTTAGCCCTGTGACAGGCTGACGATCTGTCCAGGGTGTATCCTGCCTCTCGCCCTATGGCAGCTCGGATAGGCTCCAATCTCCCCATGAACCTGTAAAGGATAAGCGGAAGAAAATGGAGGGATGGATTATTATTTGAACAGTCTTACCCCACTGACTGTAGTAATGTGCAATGCTGCAAAGTATAAGTCTCATTGTCTGCATATGTGCTTGGAACTATCGGGAAACACAGCCCTTAAATCTGATTCTCTGCAGCACAATTCTCATTCAGCCTTCAGTCCTTTTTCATCAGTGTCTCTACCACTGCCTGAGCCTGCACGTATTCCTATGGATTTGGGCTCTGGAGTGTCTCTCTGTGTGGGCTGTTGCTAATGTCTGTGAAAAACCTCAAGGACAAAGGCAGGTAGGATAAACCAAAGGCCTCTCACACATTTTAATAATCATCTCTCTGAAGTGTGCCACGTGTGTACAGAGAGTTTGTGTGGTGTGAAGATCAGGCCGAAGACAAAGGGAGGGAGTAGCATGCTAAACTCTCTCTGATGAAACCATCATCTCTGATTTGAGATGGCCCCAAGCAATTGTTATGGTTACTGTCTGCTGTGAGAGCAGAGTGTTGTGTGGTTAATGGCGTTTAATGTGGTTGTAATAGGAAAACAGTCACAGTCTTTTTTTTTTCTACAAAGACCAATGATCTCTGCTGCTCTCCTGTCCTGGTGTAGCGGCTGTGCAACTGAATGTTTTCAATTTAAACGATGTATTTTAATGTTTGTATTTTAAATTTAGAAGTAGGCTGATAATTGGTACCTTTCAAAATGACCTGGAGTGCACAGGCATTCCAAAAATGGCTCACTGAAAACAGTGGTTGTTGATTTGCTAACTCTATGATTTTGTTTACATGATGTTTAGACAAATCTTTTGGTGATTCATGAAGCCTTGAGGTTAAAGTTAGGGAAATATCCGCATGGTTAGAAATGTCAGTTGTTGACTGTTTGAAGGAAATGAGATGGAAAGCATAGTCTAATCAAATTCACATGCTTTGTTGACAAAAGAATCAAACCTGACCATCCTTCCCATGGGTTTGTGGTGGTAGACCACTGTCATGTCACTTCTGCTTTTGTTGTGAATGTAAACACACAGTCACAGTCGCTGGTTTGCTGGAGAGGACAGTCACTACACACAAAGCATCACTTTCCAGAAAAATGCAAACATATGTGTTTAAGTAGGGACTCACCAACAGGGAATTTCATGGCCAATATTCTAACTGAAAAGCCTTACCCTGGCTTTGTAATGTGAGGAGCAATTACTAATTACTACTGTCACCCTTACTTAGTAGCGTGATTCACATGGTTATTTAGCAGTCGGTGCAGAATCTCAGGTCAGTTTTATTCTCTCTTCAATGACCTGTTTGCTATGCAAGTGTGTGTGGTCTTGTGCAAACAGAAACCACCTCTGCTAGCAGAGGAGAAACAGGCAAAACACTCTAAACCGGGGTTTAATGCCCAGGCCACAGCCATGCTTTGCATGATCAACAGTAATTTTGGGTTGAAATTATAATATTGGAGCCATAACAATTTTTTTTCTCATTTTTTGGCCACTAATATATTGACCACAAATATGCTGTGAATCGTTAGCTTCAAGTTTATATATAAAAGACCAATTTTGGCATGAGGTAAACCTTTTATAATGGGAACACCTTGTAGTTCAGTTGACCTACACTGGTTTAACTTCTAGCCCCAGCCAAATAGCAAGTAGGGAACTCAGATCCCTACAAGGTGGTGCAGTAATCGCTGCACCACCTTGCCATCCCAGGAAGAAATATGATGAGATAAAGAACAAATCTTAGGCGGCTGTGAGCGCAATTGTCTGGAAATTTACACCAGCCGACTCTCACCCGGCAGTAGTCTGGTAACCTGTCTTGCCCTATGAAAGCTGGGTTTGGCTCTGGTCAGGCAAATGCTGCTTGGTAGGATAAACTGTGCATTCTGCAGGTATGTAATGTGCAAGTAGAAACATACATATATGCATTTCTCTGCGAGACAGACTTATACATAAATGTGTTCTCATGGACATGGACACTGTTCTTCTAAAAGGTTCATCATCATTTGTTATGCTGATGATGGTGTTTGAGATTGCTGTCTTGCAATTTGTTCCAAAATCTAAGTTGAAAATGTTTTTATACTCAAACTATTCAGTGAGCTGTCATGCCCTGCACTGATGGATTTGCACTCATGTGTTTCTACACTTGTTTATTTGGCTTCCTTTACTTTATGACCCATCTATATGCAAATACAGAACGTGCCAAATTGATATCAAGCTAAACAAGGACACAGATGTCAATGCAGCATTCTATTGAACCTTTTTGCCAAATTTTACGTGTATATGTGTAAAAAGCACGAATGTGCTTTGACCTGTAACACTTACGTACGTCATAGACATGCGATTCTCTGTCATTTTTTTCAGTAGTAATAACTGACATATTGGATCTGTTTTGACTCCCATCTGACAGATTTGTTTTTCAGTAAATACAACATGTCAATGATAAATTGTAACTATAACAAAGCAATTTTTCAAGTGGATCTAGCAGCAGTGATTTGTGTCTCATGTAAACAGCTTTGATAAATGCACTCCGCTGTTTGTCATCCTTTTGCTCAATCATTTTCATGCTTAAATGAAGCAATTTGTTTCTCAGAGTGCAATCTGTTGGAGTTGATTATCCAAGCTGCTGATGTCCACCTCGATAAAAATAGAAAACCCGTCTAGCCACCCACTCCAAATGCCAGCAGAACTGCAGCAGGCTTCTGCTTCTGTTTAAGTCTGGAATGATTGCAAGAAGTGACTTCTGTGGAAGAATGTGAGAAAACAGAAACTTTAATTACTGTAATGAATCTTTCTGGAGAGGTATTGAAAGTGTAGCATTCGTGTGGTCTCAGCGAGAGCTCATTTAGGCTTCCAGCAACATGGTCATTCATCATCAGCTGAACAATACAGTGTGTGGTGGAGAGTATGATAAGAAACACTGAGAGAGTGAGAGAGAGATGGAGTCAGAGACAAGGAGAGATGGCGCACAGTTTCAGTGGAACCTAAGGAATCACAGTTTTCAACTGGAACATCATTAATGATGATAAAAACAATACTGTAAACTATTAAAAGAAGCTAAGCCACTGTGGGACCCAATAGTTGCTGCGAAAGAAGGTTTCTTTGATAAACTTTTTGGCCTCTCAGATACCAAATTTGATCCTTCAAAACACTAAATGATGGATTAAATTAGTCTGTAATTCAATGTTACACCTAAACTGGTTTGAATTCAATACAAGCTACTTATATCTTGAAGCCTTTGCAATATATATGCAAATTTATTTTCTGACACATTTCTACAAGCAAATTAAGAGTGCTAGTTTCTCATAATGGCCAATCAATTCCTCATTCCGAATATTCATTTCAGCAACGAGCAAAAGCCATACTCTTGCTCGTAGCAGAATTTCTTCCGCCGAGCGGTGAATTTGCACCTTTAATTTCCCCGTAAGAGATCAAATGTGCACCAGTTTTAGTTTCTAATTCACTGCTTCCGTTTATTAAGGTTTTGCTGACAAATATTTTTGTGCCATTGAGCTGATGCACTTTACTGAATATTGTTCAATAGTTTGAAATGTAATCATCAAACACATTTGCACTCCAAGACAATTTGTAGTCAAGAACTGAAGCATTTTTGTTATCAACCACTGAACCAGCTCATTGCTATAGTACCTTGTGAGGTGCCAAACAAAGTATTTAAAGTATAAAAGGAAATAACCTGTCATGTATAATTTATGATTTGCCTCTTTGCAAAACTGTATTGCTTTTCGATTTCTTTTGAGTGCCTACCTCAGTGGGTGAAAGCAATTTTGTGTATTTTTCTACACTTTTTGACACGTGTGTGTGTGTGTGTGTGTGTGTGTTGTGTGTGTGTGTGTGTGTGTGTGTGTGTGTGTGTTTGCCTGTGAGGATGTTGTTTTTAGTGTTTTTAATATTATTTCCTTTGTCTATCGAACTTATTCCCCATGATCTCCTGACTGGTATTTTCATTTCACCTGCAATCCCAACGTTATTTTGACACAATTATTTTTTTTAATCAGATTTCCATGAAGTTCGGTTTAAGTTCTTCATACATTCACCCGAAGCTCCCTAACTTAAATTTTCATTAGCGCTTTCAGTTTGCTAATGGCTTTACCCTTTCTTTGACCTAGTATAATTTGGATGGAGAGCAGATGTGCATGTCTGTTTTTGCATGCGTGCGCCCGAGTTTTGCAACAACACATGCAGCTGTCCTTTTGTGAGTCACTTCTGTGGGCACAACAAAACATAATTACTCTGATGAGCATGCCATGGCTGAGTGGTTTCCTAAGATCACATGCCTGGAGAACCGTGGGCCCAAACCCAAATTTCACTTTGACGCAGAGATAAAGAAGGAAGGAGTGAGAGACTCGAAGCACCAACCTTAAAATATTACTGTCGATGTGACACTATAACCTGCTCTGTCTTGTATTAATTACAGTCATTCAGTTGCTACTGCAAAACACTGTTTTAGGCAGGCTATTATTGTCAAAATGAGTACGCTATTCATCCCGCACAACTTGACTTTACTGTTCTAGGAAAGCTGCTCCCATTTTAAATATACTGCTTTATAATGTGATTATGTAGTAACGATGTATCAAGTGAGCTTTGATCAGCTGAAGCATTCATGCTGATAAACCTGGACTTCATATTTGAACGACACCACTGGGTGGCACTGGTCTTCTAATCTAGACTGTGTACAGCTGGGGAGCAGAAAAAGCATAACCACCTACCTACAGTTTACATTTACATGTTGGATAGTAGAGGGGTGCCTTCTCTTCTCTCAGAGTGGAACTGCTTGAAAACAGAGAAGAGCATTTTCCCACCCACAGAGCTAGAATACCAGCTCACTCATTATAAACATTTTACATCAAGCTGTATCTCTCCGGCAAACTGATGATATATACAGTAGGTTTACCATCACCAAATCTGTATCCATACAAATGCAGAAAAAGAAAAATTGCTGCACATGCCACTTAATAATTTAAGTACATCCCTTGTGACAAGTATTTTCATTTTCAGAGCTGCAACTGCAGAAATTTAAGTAAAACCTCATGACACACTTATGTAAAACTGGAAAAGGAAACATGGGAGTGGTGAAAGATGTCTGCGTTTCATGGATGTAAGCTGGCAAACCATTCTTATTAAAATGCCTGTGTCCTTGATTCAGACAGCAGCTGTACTTGAAAAGTAATACAGTGAGGGTTTTGAGCCTCTGTGTGCCATGAAACAAGCATGACAGAATAATGGGAATGGAAACATGCATGAAGCTGCCCTGTGCTTTCCCCATTTCACCCTGACAAATCCATCCTCTTTAGACGTTAATGAAAATAACAGGGCCTATTCTGAAACTGATGCCCCCCCCTGTTATTTGTCAGGCCCTTTTCACAATTTCACCATTCTGACTCGTATTCATCTTTCAATTTCTCCTTGATGGAGTGCTTCCCTTCCATTGGATCACAAAAAGTCATTGAGATTGTCAGATTCCTGCAATCTAGTATGTGCTTGTCAGCTATACTATCATCTTCACTGTAGGTAACACACACATACAGACATACAAATATACAAATACTGTTGCAAAGATTGTTGTGTTACTCTGACGTAACAATAGCGATTATGATAGAGTGCGTGGCCAAGAACAAATCCATATATTTCCTGTGCCCTTTAACTGAAAACCACTTAGATCTCAAAGCATTACCCATGACAAGTCTTCTTCTAGTAATGTGTTTTTTTTTGTTTAGTTTCTTGTACATAAATATCAGTTTAGCTGTCAGAACAGAAGCCTGTGAAAACAGTTGTATAATTTCTTCTGTGGCTCTGTGAGCTTTGTCACACTGAGAAAATAACCCCGATAGTATCATAATGATGACAATGCGCTTGGAGACTACACATATAAACAAATGTTGTAAATGCCGTAAACGGTAAATTCAGGTGTGTGGAGATTTAAGAATTCAGGCATTTACCTGGGAATAAAGATATGCCATTAAGCTGCATCAGGGGGAGTATGATATGTTTTTGCTGCGGCTCAGTTTTGTTTTGTTTTTTTCAATCTGTCTCTTACAAATCGTCTTTAATATTTACTTCTCAATTGCTTTGCTGGTTGAATGCTTCTTAACATGATATGGTATTATTTATTGGTAGCATCTCGGCACTAAGCACACCAGGGGACTTCTGTCTTTGTTTTTGTGCACCTCTGACTTTCTGTGCAAGTGCTACCATTTGCAGATGTTTTCTGCAGTTATGGAATATGTTGTCAAACAGCAGAAGGAAGAGAGCAACCATCTGTTTGTGAGTATGGACAGAACCAAGGAGATTATTGTGGGCTTGCAGAGAACTGGGTCTAAAACAAATATCATTTCTCAGGGTGGAGAAGACAAGACCAAATCATGACAGCAGATACAAATGAATGAGAGATTCTGACTATATTTCTCATTCTACTGAATACTGAACCGGTGATTTTAATGTTTTGTGTGCTGGACCAGTTAAATTCCTTAAAAGTCCTCATTACACACATAAGCCTCATAAGGCATAGATGTAAACTACAAGGTTATATCTTCAATAAGGAGAGATAATTTGGAAGACAGAACATAATTTGGCAAACCGTCTTTCAACTTGGGAGAGGAAAGTGGTGCTCCACTTATATGGTCTACAGTGCGGATGGGGCACTGCTGACTTCAACTGAGGCTATAGTCAGGTGGTGGAAGGAATACTTTGAGGACCTCCTTAATCCCACTGACATGCCTTCTCTAGTGGACGCAGAGACTGGGGACAAAGGGGAGGACTCTCCCATTACTGGGGGTGAGGTCACTGAGGTGATTAAACAACATCTTGGGCAGGGTCCTTTGGGTGGATAAGATTTGCCCTGAGTTGCTGAAGGCTCTAGATGTTGTAGGGCTGTCTTGGTTGACATGTCTCTGAAAAGTCATCTGGAGATCTTGGGTGGTGCCACCGGATTGGCAGACTGGGGTGGTGGTCCATGTCTTTAAGAAGGGGGACCAGAGAATGTGCTCTAACTATCGGGGATCATAACTCCTCAATCCCCCCCGGTAGGGTCTACGCCAGGGTGCTGGAAAGGAGGGTCCGTTCGTTAGTCGAATCTTGGACTCAAGAAGAACAATGCGGTTTTTATCCTGGTGGAACACCAGGTCGGCTCTTCATCCTCTTGAGGATATTCAAGTGCTTTGTGGGAGTTTGCCCATCCAGTCTACATGTGTTTTGTGGACTTGCTTAAAAATGTATTGTGTAATTTATTTAGGTTTTTTTGGTGGGAAAAAAACTTGTATCAAATATGATACACTTGGTTTTACAGGGTTAAAGTGAACTGTGTCATTCAGGAAAGCAGTCAAGTCCAGCAAAAATAATCCACCAAACAGATTTCAGTGGCAAGGGTGAGGACTATCACATTGCTTAACAAAGGGTAATATAATTTTGAAAGTATTTGACCTTAGCTGTACTGTATAACTATCTGGACAAACACTGAGGAAGAGTGTGCAGTGCATTACAAATGATTCAGGTATTCATTTTTGCAATGAAACCCCTGAGTGATGCTGTCTAGTGTGATTGTGATTACAATGTCCTTTACCTGCCAAGCAAAGTATGAAAAATGGAAGCATGAACAGCAGAGACTGATCTACATGCAGAAACAATACGCACAATCACACAGGCTTAATTGAAGTTTAAGAAGAGCACATCAAGGTTAGGACTGTCATTACTGACAGATTCTTGCTAACAAATTAGGGTAACCTTAGCCTATGCAATGGTCAACTGATGGGTATATTTCAATAGACTATTTTAATTATATTTCTTAATTCATTGTGTTTTAATATACTTAATTATAGAGTCACGGGTTTTGATCATCAAATAGAGTGACCTTGCCGAAGAAAGATTTTCAGTTTTGCTTCCTAAGCATATCGTTAGTATTCTGATAATGTCCACTTATGTGACTTGTTCGTGGAGAGACATATTACTTACTATACTAATTTCTTACTTGGCTCAGCATCACAACTGAGTTATGCGATTTCTTTATGACAATAATGTTTCCCCCTTTTTTTAAGAGACACTAACTGGTTTGGCACAGATATAAAAAGTGTGTGTGTACCATAGGAGACTACATGATTTCATGTGAAACGGGGCCAGAATTTGCTCAATTAAATTTGGATTCGGGCAAAGGCAGTTCAAGGACTTAAGTTGGCACAGAGTTACAAGAGCCTGCGGGCAAGACAAAATCAGTTACTCAACATATGTTCATGTATTTCCATTAATATACAGCCCTTTTGCAAAAAAAAAAAGTCGACTAAACCTTCCTACAGTCTTTATCTGCAGTTTAATGAACCACCTCAATTTCAGCCTACTGTGCCTTATGGTACAATGCTCGTGACAGATAATTAAAAAAACAATGTAATGATTTGCAAATCTCACAAATCCATATTTTATTCATTAAAATGTACTAATTTGTTTTAAAAATTAGCTTGTTTTAAACTTGATGGCAGCAGCATGTCTCAGAAAAGTTGGGATAGGGCCGTGTTTACCACTGCGTAGCGGCTGTAAACGTCTGGGAACTGAGGAGACCAGCTGCTGAACGTTTTGGAGAGGAATATTCCCCATTGTTGTCTGATAGGAGTCTAGCTGCTCTGTGGTCCTGGACCCCTCTGTCATATTTTTTTGTTTTATGATGAGCCAAAATGATTTCAGTTGGTGAAAGGTCTGGACTGCAGGCAGACTCTTCACAGTGAAGCCATGCTCTTGTAGTAGATGCAGTATGCAGTTTAGCATCGTCTTTCTCAAATATGTGAGATATTCCCTTAAAAAGACATTATATGGATTTTTGGATGCTCTAAAACCTGTATCCTTTCAGCATTGATGGTGCCTTTCCAGATGTGCTGGTAGGCTGCCAATTCCATGGGCACTAATGCACTTCCATATAATCAGAGATGCAGGCTTTTGAACTGAGCACTATTCACAAGCTGGATTGTTTCTCTCCTCTTTAGTCTGGATGATGCTGCATCCATTTTTTTTCCAAAAAGAATTCCACATTTTGATTTGTCTGAGCACAGAACAGTTTTCCCACTTTGCCTCCATTTTAAACCATTTTTGAGTTTTGGCCCAGAGAGGATGGCAGCATTTCTTGATCAACTTCACACATGGCTTCTTCTTTGCATGACAAAGCTTTAACCTGCATTTGTGGATGGCCCGAGGGATGATTTCTAGAAGTGGCCCCGGAGCCGATACAGTGATTTTCATGACAGAATTGTGCTTGTTTTTAATGCAGTGATGCCCGAGGGCCCGAAGATCACGGGTATCCGGTGTTGATTTTTTTTAGACTTGTCCCTTGTGCACAGAGATTTCTCCAGATTTTCTGAATCATTTCATTCATCTTTTATGTACTATAGATCATGAGATATTCAAAGTCTTTACAATTTTATGTTGAGGAAGATTGTTCTGAATACAATTCACAAATTGTAGATGGAGATTTTTGCAGATTGGTGCCCATCCTTACTTCTGAGAAACTCTCTAAGATGTTATTTTTTTTAAATATCGAATCATGTTACTGACCTGTTGCCAATTAACCTTATTAGTTGCAAAACGGTTCTGCAGCTGTTTCTTTTTAGCACTGCTTACTTTAAAAGCCTTTTGTTGCCTTTTTCCCCCTTTTCTGTTGTTGCCAAAATGATATATGAATATTTTTTGTGAAATAATAAAATCTAAATATCTACTGTGCTTTCTGTGTCATGTTGTGAATAAAACATGGGTTTATGACATTTATAAATCATTGCATTCTGTTTTTCTTTACATTTTACACAGCATTCCGACTTTTTTGGAATCGGGGTTGTAAGTTACTGTTGACTTTTATGTGGGATGTAATCAAACACTGGTGAATCCTTTTTTAAAAATGCAAAAAAATAAATAAATGAATAGAATGAATTGTCTGCTTTGGCAATTGCTTTCTAATTAATCAGATATGAATGTTATTGAGGTTTTAATCACAAGTCTTGAAAAGAGTCAGTTAATGGTAGAATACTACTTCACATATTATCAGTCTAATGACCGCTAATAAGAGGGGCCAGGAGGTAAAGGAGTCAACATCCAGTCAATTCTTGCTTAATGAACGAATTTTCTTACAAGGCACAACCAGCATTTACTGAACAGAAATGTTTTGACAAATAAATTAACTCTGTAGGAAGATGATGCAAAGCGACATTCATTGTGCTGCCAATAAAACGTCTACCTCAAACACAACTAATATTGTGTAGGTTCCTCTAGTGTTACCAGTTGGACACGGGACCTCTGTGTGTGTCCTGTGGTGTCTGGCACCAGGAGGCTGGCAGCAAATCATTTGGCTCCCGTGAGCTGTTGGATGGTGGGGTGGGGCCTCAGTGGATTCTGCTTGTTCTCATGAATACAAACGATAATAAGCTGGATTGGGATCTGAGAAGTTTGGAGGCCAATTCAGTGCCTGGGGCTCTTTGCTGTGTTCCTAGAGCCATTCCTGAGTAGATTTTGTGATGTGATGGGGTGCATCATCCCGCTGGGGCAGACTGCTGCTGTTGGGCTGTTTATAGGAGGGGGATTGTATGGGTTGTTCTCTAGCAATATTTAACTGGGTGGTGTGTATTAAAGTGGAATCCACGTGGATGTCAGGACTGAAGCTTTCCCAGTAGAACATTCATTTTAATGAGCCTATCAATGTCATTCACCTCACCTGTTAGCCATTTAAATGTTGTGGCTGATTGGTGTAGCTTCTGCAGAAGGGAAGTTAGGTTTTCTTTAGGTGTAAAAAAAAAAAAGCTGGAGAGATGCTTTATGCAGACTGATCTTGAGCTTCTTTAGGGTGAAGTTGGTGATGCCTGAATTTAAGAAAACAGAGGAGGACAAGAGAATAGGTTCGACAATAACAGATAACACTTGTTTTTAGGGGTGGGGGTGTGTTATTTGTCCACGTTTCTAAAATTCTACAAGAAACTTTATTTTGCAGAAAACGTGGGCAAACTATTTAAACAAAACAAACATTCCCACCACTTTATCAGCGTTATCGAGCTCTGTGCCATTAAACGTCTTTTAAATCATCTTCTTTTATATTGTTGCCATCACACTGAAAATGAAAGACAAATATTGGCTTACCCCGTTCTCTCAAGGTTCTGTTGTGGGCAAATATTTAGCATGGAAATAATGTACTTAATAACATGACTGCATCGGTGGACATTGAGAAACTGTATGGCACACATGTGGAGCTTTGCTTTTGCCTATTTGTGACATGAAACACACACACACAACCACACACACTCAACAGATGTTAAACATCTAGACATTATATCTGTAACGGATGACGGATGTAAATCACAGATATATCATTTTACTGTTAATGAATGTATAGAAACACAAAAGGCCAAAAATAAAATTAAGATTACAACATTTGCACTATGTGACGATGCTGCACCCATGCTCAATGCAGCTATGCATAATCATAGTTTTAAGAATTTTTAAAAAAACACGCTTAGTTTTGGACAAAAACTTTGATTCCTTTACTGATTCTTGGCATACTGTTACCTAACTGACATACACAAGCTTTGAGAAAGGTGATATATCAGTTTTTCCTGCTCCTTTTCTTATGGGCTACCATTATTCAACAGATGCTGTGTATTTTCCCATCTGTCTGATTGATGGTAATAGATCCACAAGTATTATTTGTGTGAGCAACACCTGAAATTTACTTGTGGATCTACTACCGCCAATATCACACCAATTCAATAACAATTCAATACAGTAAATTACACTGACATGGTTATAGTTAAAGAACTGATCATTTCCCACTATCATTCACCTATAATATCCTGTTATAGCTCACTACCATATTTTCTGAACAGTCTCTTGAGATTCTAAACATGAAATAAAAGCCCTGTCGCCTGTAAGGAACGAGCATGGTGTCTCTCACCATGCTGGACTTTTCTCATCTAAACACAGCATCATGGCTGGCTGCGCATCCCTTTTCACTAGGCACGCCAAGAGAGGTGCACCCATCTGTGGACAGTTGCAAAAGGGGTGTATGTGGGTGGGAGTGTTGGGGGCTGGAGGATGTCCCTTGAACCTATTAATACCTCCTTGACAAAGCACCATGGGGAGATATCATACGCTCTGCTGACCTCCTGCACAGTGAATCCTCTCAGTGGCTCTTCAAAGATGGGCTGTCCTTACAGAAGAAACACAGTTCAGATGAAGGACATCATACCGTCATCAAGGGGAACAAGTCGAATGTGTCAGCATTTCAAGGCAAGGGGGAAAAGATAACTTTATTGAACATCTACTGTACATATTTCAAATGTGAAAAAAAAAATCCACATAAAGTGAAGTTTGTGTGCCAAAGCGCTGAAAGTTTTTCATAAACAGGATTTGAAAGGAATGTAGCAAATCTATATCCATGCTGTTCCAATTTGCATGCATAGGATTGTTTCAATTCAATTCAATTCAGCTGTATTTATATAGCGCCAAATCACAACAAACAGTCGCCTCAAGGCTGTATTGTGGGTAGAGACCCTACAATAATACATAGAAAACCCAACAGTCAAAACGACCCCCTATGAGCAAGCATTTGGCAACAGTGGGAAGGAAAATCTCCCTTTTAACAGGAAGAAACCTCCAGCAGAACCAGGCTCAGGGAGGGGCAGTAATCTGCCACGACTGGTTGGGGCTGAGGGGAGAGAGACAGGACAAAAGACATGCCATGGAAGAGAGCCAGAGATAAATAATTAATGATTAAATACAGAGTGTAGTATAAATAAAGTAAATAAGGTGAATGAAAAGAAACAGTGCATTATGGGACCCCCCCTCAGCAGCCTAGGCCTATAGCAGCATAACTAAGGGGTGTTTCATGGTCACCTGATCCAGCCCTAACTATAAGCGTGATCATAAAGGAAAGTTTAAGCCTAATCTTAAAAATAGAGAGGGTGTCTGTCTTCCAAATCCAAGCTGGGAGCTGGTTCCACAGATGAGGGGCCTGAAAGCTGAATTCTCTGCCTCCCATTCTACTTTTAAGTATCCTTGGAACCACAAGTAAGCCAGCAGTCTGAGAGCAAAGTGCTCTATTGGGGTGATATGGTACTATGAGGTCTTTGAGATAAGATGGGGCCTGATTATTCAAGACCTTGTATGTTAGGAGAAGGATTTTAAATTCTACTCTAGATTTAACAGGGAGCCAATGAAGAGAAGCCAATATGGGAGAAATATGCTCTCTCTTTCTCGTCCCTGTCAGTACTCTAGCTGCAGCATTTTGAATCAGCTGCAGGCTTTTCAGGGAGCTTTTAGGACAGCCTGATAATAATGAATTACAATAGTCCAGCCTAGAAGTAATAAATGCATGAATTAGCTTTTCAGCATCAGTCTGAGAAAGAATGTTTCTAATTTTAGAAATATTGCGCAAATGTAAAAAACCGGTCCTAC
This sequence comes from Pterophyllum scalare, assembly GCA_024447675.2. Taxonomy (NCBI): domain Eukaryota; kingdom Metazoa; phylum Chordata; class Actinopteri; order Cichliformes; family Cichlidae; genus Pterophyllum; species Pterophyllum scalare. The sequence continues at coordinate 119,348 of JAMQGT020000485.1, read as the reverse complement.
ATATTTGTTTAATGTGTGGATCTATATCCTAGTCAAAAATGACTCCAAGATTTCTCACAGGGTTACTGGAGGCCAAAGTAATGCCATCCAGAGTAAGTATCTGGTTTGACACCATATTTCTAAGCTTTGTGGGGCCGAGTACAAGAACTTCAGTTTTATCTGAATTTAAAAGCAGGAAATTAGAGGTCATCCAGGCCTTTATGTCTTTAAGATATTCCTGCAGTTTAACTAATTGATGTGTCATCTGGCTTCATCAATAGATAAAGCTGGGTATCATCTAACAATGAAAATTGATGCAGTGCTTTCTAATAATACTGCCTAAGGGAAGCATGTATAATATAAATAAAATTGGTCCTAGCACAGAATCCGTGGAACTTCATAATTAACCTTAGTGTGTGAAGAAGACTCCCCATTTACATGAACAAATTGGAGTCTATGAGATAAATATGATTCAAACCACTGCAGTGCAGTACCTTTAATACCTATGGCATGCTCCAATCTCTGTAATAAAATGTTATGGTCAACAGTATCAAAAGCTGCACTGAGGTCCAACAGGACAAGCACAGAGATGAGTCCACAGTCAGAGGCTGTAAGAAGATCATTTGTAACCTTCACTAATGCTGTTTCTGTACTGTGATGAATTCTGAAACCTGACTGAAACTCTTCAAATAAACCTTCCTCTGCAGATCATCAGTTAGCTGTTTTACAACTACTCTTTCAAGGATTTTTGAGAGAAAAGGAAGGTTGGAGATTGGCCTATAATTAGCTAAGACAGCTGGGTCAAGTGATGGCTTTTTCAATGTCAAAATTTCAAATTGTTTTAGCTAAAAAAAAGTTTAACCTAAAAGTGTAGTAGTTTTAGAGTGAGATGGACGCAGATGATGGACCCTTAAAGAGAGCAAAAGAAGAAAAAGAAGTGGTTTAAATCTTGATTTTTGGCATGTTAGTATTGCAACATTTGCAAATTAAGAATGAAGAAAAAAGCCACCAAAACTAGGTGCAATACTGTTTTAATGAACTGCAGTCATTATAGTAATAGCTGTTATGCTGGACAATAAGGTTTATAACTAATATCAAAATATTTTTTGGTAGTATTGTGATACACAGTACATCTTTATACAAATATGTGAATTTATAGAGTTTAAATAAATTGGCATATACTACTTATACTGAAGTATTGTTTGTGCCCCAATGATGAATATTCTTTTAAGTATACTTAAATCTTTTTTTCTTGACATCTTGATGTACAGCGAGAATCAACTGGTTGAGCTTAGCATTTTGATTCTATAAATCATAACTGGATGTTATTTAAAGAATTATACCAAGTACTTGAGTGGAACCACTTCAGTGGAAACATCTGCATTTTTTGTGTTTCTACACATAATTATTAACACTTATCTTTTGTAATTTCTCACCTCTCCAAACCAAGATATAAAATTGTTCAAGTTAAGCTAAGTTATATATGTTTTTTGACTTACTGGTGGCACAAGAAGAAAGGTTAAAGAGTGACTGACACGAACCAAGGAACTGGCATGAACAGGTCAATGCGATATTGGCCCCTGGTCCCATTTGGAGTCCGTGCTATGCAAGCGAGGCAAGAAGTGCTTTTCTAATCTAAAATCTAAAAATAAATATCAATTAAAACATAGTGAATGTGATCTCTGTCTCATACAGGCTCCTCCCTGTTTGTGTCAATTTCTGCCAGTCTGCTTGATTGACTCTCAGTCATTTAAATCTAAAGTTTAATAACAAAACAAAATGGCTCAGAAAAGTAAAAATGTACATCAAAAAGGCACTTGATTAAATAGTCAGTACAAAAAGTGAAGAGCTCAATAAGTCAAAATCTAAATATGATGCATTAAAGAGCTCAAATCTAAAATGATTGCAGTTATTGTGGTATGAGGCGGTAAAGCTTTTCTCTGTCTGTCTTTGTGGCAGTGGAGCTGAAATAGATGTTAGAGAAAGTCTTCAGCTGCATATATCATATGTGTGTATCCTTATTCAGTAACAAATGACCTTCCCTCCACCATAGCCACAGTCATTTGGATGACCTCTTCTTCAGCTGATGGGGGAATCTAATCAGTGTGTTGATTCAAAGTGGATTCATATAGCAACAGGAATGATGGCATTTTTGCTAACCAATACCAATTTTTTATTCTTTTCCCCCATAGATTGTAACATTCTTGCACTGAGTTCAATTTTGCATTCTGAATCAGCTGTGATTTTTTAAGATTATATAATTGAGTATAACTGGCAAGGGCCCGTGGGCGGGCCCTTTGCCGTCCTTCCGAATTTGAAGCCTCATAGCGTCACAGTAATGCTGCAGTCCGCCCTTACGATGCTTTTATTTGACAGACTAGACCCTCAGAATTGGATTGACACCTCATTTGGCCAATTGTGTTATAAAATGGATTTTCCAGAGCCAATACGCTCCGGCGTGGAAACACAAGTGCTTTTAGGGGGCAGGAAAGGTGTTTTATAGACCTTGTTGGGCTTTTATGGTGGTTGCACAATGACTCAGAGCATTGTTTTTTTTTTAATATACGTTGATATTCGCTTTGTGGTGGGCTTTGTGTGAGTTGCTTTGTTTGTGGGGGGTGGGGGTAATTGTTTGGGAGGAGGTTTTAAGTTGTGTAGAAGGAGAAATAGTATTGGGCGGATTGTGGTTTTTTATTTTATGTGTATATGTAAAGTTTACATTTACTGTAACTTTTGATCAGTATACTCTTTATTTATTTTGGGTGTGTGAAGGAATCACTGAAAATGTCTGTTTTTTTTTTTTTTTTAATTAAGGTGTAAGCCTATTTTTATAGCCTCATTAAAAGCAGTTTTTAGGAGATGTGCTTTCCTCACAAGACAGCCACAGGACAAACATGAGAAATCACTAAAGTGTCATGTTGCATTTTGAGGCTAAAGCATTTTGGCAAAGTTCTCATAATTATGACCCGAAAGCAAAAGAAGGTAAAGTGGTGCAAATGAAAAAAAAGATAGAAAACAAGTTAATAAAAATGCTTTACAAAGAAAGCTAAACTGAACTGCTCTTAAATGATCTTAGGATACATAACATAACTTGATGTGAGCCAAGGAAACCTTTATTAGCATTTGCCTCTCCCTTCATCAGTGTGGGATGTGTTGATGAGTTTGACTCAGGGCTGGTAGATGCCAATGATTTCCTTCATTTCTCAAGGAAAACAGTCTTAAGTCTCTGGAGTGTGGAAAGAGAGTTGCTGTATAGTTCCTCCATTATTAATACTTCTAAAAGGAAAATTCTGTTTTCAAGCTTGTACAGTGAGTGATGTGAAGTTTTCAGAATTATGCCCACTTGAAATTCAATGAATTACTTATGATGCCATCAATATCCTCACTACTGTCCAGTTTTTACCAAACAAAACAAAAACAAAAACCAAAACCAAACAAAAATCAAGCCCTTAACTACATGCGAAATATTTAAAATCATGATAATTAAACAGGGACATAACATGGGATGAGCAATATGTGATGAGTTTGTAGAAAGAAGAAATCAGTATTAGATAGGCCTGTTACAAAGTTTTAACTGCTGTTTAATTATAGGTAGAACTCTGACGTGACTCCCATAATACTGTCATAAATTTGACTGGACACAGATCACAACTGCAAATCAGAATAACAGCTCATAATAGATTGCTATATTGAACTGCTACAGAGGGCTTTAGTTGTTTGAGACATAATATGATGCGTTTAAGTATATAATAAATATGGTTTAAGAATATAATGTTTTTAAGGTCAGGACATGAAATTCTGTCCAAGTGTTTCGAACTGATTGAAAATAAAATATAATCATCCATTTTATTGTTATTATTATTGTATGGCAGCTCTGGAAGTGAAACTGTAAACTCGAAGCCCAGGTTGTGCGTTTTGACCATCTGGCCTGTGTGTCTTGCCTGTCAGCTAAGCAGAAACCTGGGGATAACTAGGAGCAATCAGAGGGCACAGAGCCATGGACTGCCACTGAGGCTTACACTCTGCATGTGACTTTTAGCTAGACAGGTGTACACACTAGCAGGCAGCAGCTGGTGATCATGGAAATGGTTCACTGTGCTGGTAGAGGTATGCTAACTGCCTATATTTTTCCTCTTCTTGTGGTGCCATCACAAGTCATAATGTGTTACTGTGCATGATGTGTGCCGCCTTCAAGTCATCAGCATCATTTTGTGTGAACACACAGATGCAGAAGAATAAAGAGGAACATAACAGAACGTGTTGACAATGACACGATGCATTCAGATATCACTGCGGAGCAGTTGTGAAGGTGAGATTGCCTTAAAAATGACTCCGTGTAGACTGTAGCATTGCTGTAGCATTCATTCTGATTCAATTATTTAGCAGAGCTTTCTTTCAGATTAAGGTTCTTCAAAAAGAAAACTGCTCTTCTTCTGTTAGTTTTCACTTCTATAACTTGCTGCTGACATGCTGTCATCTGCTCTTTGCTGTCTTTTCTGGACGAGTTACATGTAAGCACCAATACACTTGCAGAATTCCCGGATTAGTCGATGGCAGTACTATAGATACTATGCATTTTCATTCCATCAACTTTGTTTAAAGTGAAACAAAATGCAGATTTGCAAAGACAAAAAAAACACTAGGAGATATATTCTAAATTAGAAAGGGAGCATTTTGAAGTCACCTAACATAACAGCTCAGCTTGCATTGCTTCAAATTTTAAAAATTAGAAATTCAAAACTTTTGAAGCAGAGCTAACAGCACAGATGTTACATTCCAAAAAAACCCCATTTACTGTCTGTTACAGAGATCTGGTTGTTGTACATGTCAGGCTGATGTGAATAAATACAATCTGAACTGAATCAGTCAACCCTCCCCCAATGCTTCTGAAGTAGCCCGAGCTCTGTTACAAAGACAGAAAGCTTCAAACAATGCCATTCTGCATGCAAAACACTTGCTCAAAGCCCCGCATAGTGAAGTCAAAGCTCGTCGGATTTCGTTGGCTTCACCTAAAGGATATTACTGAAAATAAAATTGACAAAATGTTTTAGTTTCAGCAGGTTGTCATTCTTTTAGACTAAGCCAGAGCCAAAGACTAAAGCCGTGTGGCACAGCAAGTTCACATTCAACATAAAACAGTCCATAAAAACAGAAAGATTTTGCCAATATTTTATCTATATAGTACAATGCCGAAACTCAAATAATTCTATTTTGATGTTAACAGTGATGTTTGATTACTTCATTTTACTGGTGATGAATGAATGTATTTTAATATATGTGAAATTAATTTCTCAGAGCACAGCGAATGTTTAAAGATGTTTAATGATCCCAAAAGCCCCATGATGTTTTTCTGTATGCTTGAATCAAAGCACTGAGTATTTATGTTTTCCAGTTTTCCATTATTACAGTTTTGCTTGGTTTCAAAACAATTTAGGCATTTCTCATGATACAGACTAACCTGTGCAAAAGACACTAAAAGAATCATACCTTTTGCCACATATGTCAAAACATGCAGTCAATCACTTCAACTCTAAGGTCATTGAATAAAAACCTTACACCATCATTTTAAAGCTTAGACACCAAATAGTTGTTTTTTTTATTATTATTTTTATCAAAACTTTACTAACTTTGGAAAGAGTCCTGCAAAAAATGTGGGCTTACTGTAGAGTAAAAACTGTTCTGACACAAAAATGAAATGTGAAGGATTTATTTGATATTTGTTGAAATCAAGAAAAGCAGGATGATACTCGTGAAATGACGTGCATCAGAAAACAAAGAAAATATACCCAATATATACAACCTGAGAACATCAGCTACTCTATAGTCCAGTAAAGTCATGCTACAGATATTCAGCAGACACTACTGAATACACCTGTTCAACTCCTCCGCAATAAAAATATTTACAGTTTTTCTCGACTGCTTTGGTGCGGTTCTCTCTGAGGAACGTTTCCAGCACACCGTTGAATCTATGCCACGGTGAATTACGGCTGCTCTGAGGGCAAAAGGGGGTCCAACCTTGTAGTAGCAAGGCTGATGAGTGCTCATGTATAGTGTATGTATGTGTGTAATTAGCAGTGCCATGAGATGCACCTGTGACAGAAGGGCGGTTTCACTTCTACTACCGACAGTGTGTGACTGGCCTTACTCTTTCATGCGTATTTGAGTAATAATTTTGAGGTAATTTGATTGAACACACTAATAAAGTGCTGGAGTGCTACAGGAAAGTGAGAGATCTGACTGACAAAAGTACTGTTTTGATCCCTTATTGATTTGATAACCGCATTAAGAGTAGTGAGAATGACATTTCTGATGTGCGAAAGACACTAAAACAATCACAACCTTTTTCACATATGTCAAAACATGCAAAGTCAGTTAATCAATTCAACTCTGTGACCAGCGATTAAAAACCTTTTCACCACCGTTTTAAGACTGTGTGAGAGTGTGTAAACATGTGGGCCTAATGTAGAACAAAAATGAAATGTGAAGGATTAAAAAAGAAGAATGATGCATGTGAAACCTTCTCCTCCTCCTCCCTATCCCTTTAGGGTTTGCCACAGCAGATCATTTGTCTCCATCTCACCCTATCTCTAGCTTCCTCTTCTGTGCACGACTGGCTCCAACAAACAGCCCAGAGCCCATTTCACACCGACCCTCTGCATGTCTTCCATCACTATATCCATGAATCTTCTTTGTGGTCTTCCTCTTTTCCTCCTGCCTTGCGGCTCCATCTCCAACATCCTTTGTCCAATATATCCACTGTCCCTTCTCTGCACATGTCCAAACCATCTCAGCCTTGTCTCTCTAATTTGTCCTCCAAACCGCTCAACCTGAGGTGTCCCTCTGATGTACTCATTTCTAATTCCGTCCATCCTGGTTACTCCCAGTGAAAATCTTAGCATCTTCAACGCTGTCACCTCCACTTTGGCCAGTTTCAGGTGAGAAATGCATCAGCACAATAACAATCTGTCTTTAGCAGTAAAGTATGTGCAGGAACAACAGCAGTGTGTACAAACACAATGAGAAAGACTGATGTGTTTGGGGAAATGCGTTACTGCTTTGAGAACTGCAAACAGAGTGCTGAGAATGTCGTTCCTGATGTGAGAACTGCACCGGAGCAATTAAGAAAAACTGTAAGTCAGCATTATGTATGTAGTTCAGTAGTGAAAGATTATTTTCTGTCATCTAAATGTGTTAGGTTTAAGTACATCATATGCTGATTTCAGGCTTCAGAAATACTCTCATGATTGTCCTTAATGTAACCAGATATTAAAAATGGCAAAGACTACACATAGTTTTTGAGTAATCAAATCTGACAAACTTTTTCTCTTTATGTCAGGTCTAGTTCCAATCAGTGCCCATGTCAGTTAGCACTTTCACCATCAGAGTTTTGCTTTGAACCAGTGACTCATGAATCAGTAATCATTAAAGACCTTTTTGTTCTATGATTATATCAAAAGAGAGAGCAGGAAGTTTGATTTTTAACACTATTGCATGATGTGAAAACACTGATTGCTGGAATATTTGACCACTGGCTGGGACAGTATATAAGTAATACAAAAGATAAAAGGTGGACTCAAAGGGCACCTGTGCACTTGCGGTCTGTAAATGCGTTCAAAGACAAAGACACAAGATTTTGTAACTTGATTCTGGTTGAATGATTGCAGGTTTCTCCTAAATGCAGCTATCTGTGCCTTTACAATGGCGTTTACACAGGGATATCTTACTATCTTAGACCTGTAAGTCATTCCTACATGCTGAACTATGGTGGTAATAAAGCAATTAAAATGTAAAATAGTGGAATTTAATCATAGATGTGTGGGGCAGCGCAGACTGCAGTGTCAGAAGTAATGTCTCTAGATTAAGGACGCGACAGGCCTCAAGTCACAAGTCAGAATCAGGCTCGCTTTACTTCACATCTGTGCATCTCTCGTTCCCTCCCTCTCTTTTCTTTTTCAGCCATGTGCTGAAATGCAGTGAATTGATGAAGATCTCTAAGCCCAGGGCCCGTAGATTATTCTTTCTTACTTCTGGTCAATATGTAGTTAATCCAGCATGAAATTATATTTTGTTCAAGATGAAAAAATAGAGCGCTTGTCATCGTTTTGTTGAATGTTTGTGCCATCAAAATTTTAGGCTTTATAGATAAATACTTGCTCACAGCAGGGTTGGGTTTACTTTATTTCATAGCTGTCACAAGGCATTATGCACCCTTCCATTACCAAAGAGGATATGGGGCACTATGGCATCCAAAATGCTGATCTTTTTTAAATGACTTTGTTTTAAACTTTATCTTCTGGAATCTATATAATGATTGCAATCATTGTAATAATAATTGGTCATAACAAAGTAGAAATATGGCATTATATTCACATTATATTTAATTCAAATACTTTTATTTTAATAACGCGCATTATTGGTGAAATCTACTCAAAAGTTTAAGTACCATGTGACATGCTTAGCTATTACCTATTTTACCAATTATGTTTTTGGCAAATTTGGTCATTTAGAATATTGTGCACAGCAAGAACAGCAGAGTAAAGCAATTCAGCAAAGTCTGTTTTTCTTTGGACACTTTTAACTCAGGATTAACAGTCACCACCCCCTCAAACAAACAGCCTTGAGCATGCCATTCTTCTGCATTATCATTCAGTCCACCACAAACAAACACACAATACAAACTGGCCAGGGAGAAGAGAACAAGTACAGATTTTCAGTGCTTATTTTAAACCCTTTGCCTTTTTATAACTTACAACAAAATTTTCCACATCCATTCCAAAGTCTTCCAGCAATCTAGCCGGTGACACAACCCAGTGGTGCTGTGGCAAGTGATGAATGGCTCGAATCTGCTGAATCCTACTTCTGCTGTCTCTCATCAGATAAAGCTCATACACACCAGAGGAGCTGTAGGTTTTCTGTATTTTATTTTGTCAGGGGTGGTTTGAAATGGATATCAATAAACAGTCTCACCTGAACACACTTACCAGTGATGTTTAACGTGTAATTCTCAGACGAGCTCAGCTGGTTTAGCCTAATCCGCTGAGCTGTAATCCTAACTGTATTTCGACATATCATACATTTTATTTTCAGCGCAGTGCAGGATTTTATGGTGCGTCAACAAAATGAGCGCAGCAAATTGCAATATATTTAACAGAAGGAATTCATTCTATTATCTGCTGATGTTGACAGAACAAGCTTGTAGTTGATGGCCCTGCGTAGACCTTTTCAGACACGGGGTGCAGAATATTGCTGCAATCTAACATTCATAGGTTAGTTTTACATTAATATTTCCCATAAAAGTGATGGAGAAAGCACTGCCACCATGCATATGATTGGAAAGGTTACCTTGGATTCAGAAAGGTAAAATGATGACATTTCTTAACATGCCAGTTATGTTTTAACAGTTACTAAAGGGCAGCCTCTATATGCAGTCATGAGAAACTCATCCATAGATATACCCTGCTTATAATGTTTTGGACCCTGTTTTACTTTCAGAAAGGCCTTAATTCTTCATGGTATGGATTCAAAAAGGTGCTGGAATCATTCCTCAGAGATTTTGGTCCATATTGACATGATAACATCACACAGTTGCTGCAGATTTGTTGGCTGCACATCCATGATGTGAATCTCCCATTCCAAGACATCCCAAAAGTGTGCTCTTGGATTGAGATCTGCTGACTGTCGAGGTCATTTGAGTACAATGAGCTTGCTGCCATGTTCAAGAAACCAGCTTGAGATGATTTGAGTTTTGTAATATGGCACATTAGCCTGCTGGAAGCAGATCATAAACTGTGGTCATAAAAGGATGGACATAGTCAGCAACAATGTTCAGGTAGGCTATAACTGAACGCTGCTCAGCTGGAACTAAGGGGGGCAAAATGTGCCAAGAAAATATCCCCCACACCATTACACAACCAGCAGCAGCATGAACCATCGAGAGAAGGCAGGATGGATCCATGCTTTCATGTTGTTTACACCAAATTCTGCTCCAACCATCCAAATGTCACAACAGAAATTGAGACTCATCAGATTAGGCAACGTTTGCAAAGTGTAGCCTCAGTTTTCTGTTCTTAGCTGACAGGAGCAGCGCCTGATGTGGTCTTCTGCTGCTGTAGCCCATGTGCTTCAAGGATTGAAAGTGTTGTGCATTCAGAGATGCTCTTTTGGATAGCTTGGTTGTAACGAGTGGTTATTTCAGTCTGTGTTGCCTTTTTATCAGCTTCAAGTTGTCCAGCCATTGTCCTCCGACCTGAGAGATCAGCATTTTCACCCAGAGAACTGCTGCTCACTGGATATTTTCACTTTTTTGGACTGTACTCCTTAAACCCTAGAGATAATAGTGTGGGAAAATCCCAGTAGATCAGCAGTTTCTGAAATATTTAGACGAGCCCCTCTGGCACCAACAACCACGTTCGAAGTCACAGTTTTCCCAATCGCTTTGGTGCCATTCTCACTCTAAGAAAAGTCATTCTCACCACTCTTAATGCAGTTCTCAGATCAGTTCCCCCTCAACATTAGCTTTTCTCATTGTTTTTTGTAAACACTGCTATTGTTTCTGAGTATACTAAAAGACTAAAGATATTTGTTTTTGTGCTGATGCACTTAACTCATCATACCAGTTTATATATGTTTGTCAATCAGAACTGTAGATCTCTCACTTTCCCGAATGCTGTCCAGCACTGCATTAATGTGTTCAGCCTAATTACTTTTCACATATGTATGAAAGGGTAAGGCCAGTCACACGCTGTCAGTGGAAGCAGTGAAACTGCCCTTCAATTGAAAGCAAGTAAAAACATGTTCTCAGAAGAGGTTTAGTTGAAACTGATAGAAATACATACTCTTGTGTCACAGATGCATATCATGGCACTGCTAATTACACACATGCATGTACTACACATATGCACTCATCGACCACTTTATTAGGCATACCTTGCTAGTACTTGGTTGGACCCCCTTTTGCCTTCAGAGCTGCCTTAATTGTTTGTGGCACAGACCCAACAAGGTGCTGGAAATATTCCTCAGAGATTTTGGTCTATCTTGACATGACAGCATTACACAGTTGCAGCAGATTTGTCAGCAGTTGCTCGTCCAAATTTCCTCTTCAACCACATCTGTGGCTCAGTAGGTAGAGCAGGTTATCTGAAGACTGTTGTTTGATTCCTGGCTGCTCCAGTCTGCATTCCAAAGTATCCTTGGGCAAGATACTGAACCCCAAGTTGATCTCCGATGCAACTGTCAGAGTATGAATGTTAGATAGAAAGTACTTTCAAATAGAATACAGAGCGTGTATGAATGTGCGTGTGAATGAGTAAATGCAAACATGTTGTGTAAAGTGTTTTGAGTTCTCAGCTAGAATAGAAAAGCGCTATATAAGAACTAGTCCATTTACCATATACCAGCCCAAAAATGCTCTACTGGACTGAGATCTGGTGACTTTGGAGGCTTAGAGTACAGTTTTTTCTCCCAGTCTTCTATTGTCCAATTTTGGTGAGTCCATGTGAAGTGTAGCATCAGTTTCCTGTTATTAGCTGACAGGAGTGGCACCTCATCCAGAGAACTGTCGTTCACTAAATATTTTCTCTGTAAACCCTAGAAATGGCTATGTGGGAAAATGCCAGTAGATCAAGAGTTTCTGAAGTACTCAGACCAGCCCATCTGACATCAACAACCATGCCTCATTTAATCACCTTTCTTCCTCATTCTAATGCTTGGTTTGAACTTCAGCAGGATGTCCTGACCATGTCCACATGCCTAAATGCATTGAATGGCTGACGTGAGACCCTGTTGCTGCATATTGCTGCAGGTATTTAATGTAACGTAAACTCAGACTAAAGATTCCTACAATATTCTGCTTCTGTTAATGTTTCATCACAACACAGATTATTATTATAGTGTTTTTGCAATTCCAACAACTTTCATCGTTTAATGAGCAACACATCAGGAGGGATGCAAGACAAACACCAGGGTGTCACTGTTGTGTAAACTCTCACTTGACCAATGTTCAAATTTATACTGTTTTGAAAGTTTTTAAAATGATATGTAAGTCTCCCCAATGAACATTTGAACTAGTTGACTTTTATGGAAAAGTGACCAGGGTGCGCATTCAGACATGAAAGAGGCATTCAGATGCTGTCAGATTAATGGAATGGAGTGGATGTTCTAAAGGGGCATATTTTGCGGCCACTTTTAAAATGAAAAGCATAAAGGTGTGAAAAGTTTAAATAATTAAATATACATTTCATTTTTCAGTGTCATGTTTCCTATTATGATAAAAGACCAGTGTGAAAACAAACGTAGTTACATCAATAAGTAATCACTGAGGTTCTTTGCCTACATTGCAGGGTCCCTGTAGAAAGAGAGAAATATTTCAGTGAATGGGGTTGAAAAACATCTTATGGGCTACAGTAATATTGTGGTAAATATACTTTACATTTACCATTATTTAACATTTGCTGTAACCATCCATCACTCCTCTTGTCATTAATAAGAAACCTGAATAAATTAGACTTTTCTTAGAAAAGCAAGAACAAAACTGTTAAGGAGATTCATGAAGCGTCTGAAGTCTCATGAAACCAACACAAATTTATACATACCACATACCATACGACCTATACCACATATACATACCACCTATAGCTACAGTTGTGCTCCGCAGAATTGTGACTTAAATTTCAAATCACAAGTCAGTCTCCATTGCAGCATTTAGTAAAATAGCAGGCATTGCTGCTTTTCAACTTGCCACTCAGCAGTTCAGGAACGGCACTGAACTGAACCAGCAATCAGAGTTTAATGGGTCAGCCGACCCTCGTAGCGTGAAGTCAGAATTTTAGAGACAGGATTTTTACTGCCAATCACGCAGTAACGGAACAGCTGGCTCATTTTGAAATAAAACTGCCATTCAGTAGTTCAAAAACAGAATTAAGTGAGGCCCTGGGAATATTTAGCATAAAGTGACCTGCTGAGCAGCATTAGAAAGTCAATATACAGAGGAAAAAACTATGACACTATGGAATCAGGAAGGGTGTACAATATTTCATTGGACTGAGAAAAGCTCCTTTGGTATTTTGACCATGTTTTGATACACTAGATTGAAACAGTGGAAAGTGCATCTGGGGTTTTAAGCATACTAATTTTTGAACAGCACCGTTTCTGTTTCAAAGATCACAACTAGAAATACAACTAAAAATCCTTCTTTGCACACCTTCCCACGTACGTATCACCCCTGCTTCTTTAAATTATTTTTCTTTTCTTCTTTTTTTGTGGCTGTTTCATTGTGTCTGTGTCGCTTATGCCAAGACCAAGATCTCCATGACCTTGCAGCACATGCCCTATAATATACCATGTCTTAGTTCCAATTGTGCTTGCTGAGCCGCTTCTTATGGATTCATTTCCCACTTTATCCAGAGACTAGCTTCTGCTCTTAGTCCCCTTATGCAATGCAGAGACAATTTTTCTTTTTTTAATAAAAGCTACATGGCTGTCTCTTGAAGTTGAAGCTCAAAGTCAACCCGATAAATCCAATGACAATGCCTTAGCTCTCATTAATCTGACTTGGAAATGCAAAGTAGATAAAAAGTGCATGCCAACATACATGTCAGAAAATATTAGCAATCTTTTTTGTCAAAGCAGATTAGTTCATCTCACGTCCCACAGTATCAAGGGAAGCGATCTCTCATTGTCTTTGATTGTAGAACTGAGCTTTGGAGATATGAATCAATAACAGACCAACAGGCAGAAATTTAACACCATGTTCTTGAACTCATATCAGGAAGAGAGTGTCATAATAAATCTGAAATTCATTTCAAGGAAATTACATTCGTCAGTATCACCTAAAATGAAGTCATGATAAGGGAGCGCTGGCATTCCCAGAGAGTATCCAACCTTGGTTTAAACTTTTTGCCACATTTATAGGGATTAATATTAATACTAAGTGCATGCTGAATGTGTGTCCAGAGACTGGGGGTGGTGTGTGTGTGTGTGTGTGTGTGTGTGTGTGGTCGTGTGGTCATGGTAGGTTTGCAAGGGTGGAAGGAATTAGGATAACAAGGGCTGAAAGCTTAAATTAAACTATATCCAGCAAGACTGATAGGAGGACTCTCTGTTTACTACAGGCTACTGCTATGTTACTATATTAGTTTAAGGTGAAGTGCTATAAGCAATTAAGGGGCACTCAGAGGAATAGTAGTCCCTTTTTGTCTTGAAAGCAATTGCAACACATCTCAAATTCAGAGCCCTGATCTCTCCTAAAGAACCAAGGATATTCAATACACAATATATGGGCAAAAGTGTTGGCCCAAACCTCCATGGAAACCTCTGAAGTGTCTTTGGTCCCATTGGCACAGGTGCACAAATCAAGGTTTCCATGGCACTGGCACAGACATAGGTTTCCATGGATGAGCAGCTCCTGTAGGTGTACTTCTGTGTGTATAGCGTATCTCCAGCAGCTGAATGCAACAGGACATTACCACATTCTCATCCTTACTGTCTATATCAGAAACATCTGCATATTACTTCCTGAAAAGTAAACCATCCATAAGATGCGCGCTGCGCTCAGGTAATAATAAAAATTAGATTTTTTAATGAAATATGGACTGCTAGGAAAAGGCTTCACATGTAACATATGCAAAAGGTAATGATAATACAGTACGACTGCAGGTCAGCTAGTTCATGCTGAATGGCATTAGTGGAAGGTATTAAAAATCATTAAAATATGATAATTATAATTAAACTGTTCTTCTATTTTAAAAAAACCCAGCAAAATCTTGTTCTTCTATGAGCATTTTCAGAAAACAGGAAGTGAAAGTGAACAATGATGTTAGCATATGTGAGCTCAATCACAGCTATTCAAAAGATGCAGATCTCTCATTGTGTTGAAAGAACATGCTGTAATTACCTTATGGGTCAGTGATTGAAGACTGTCTCAGCTATCATTGCGTATATGAAAACAGTGCACCTGGCACACTAGAGCTGCCTAAAACTGAAGCAATTCAGAACATCATTATTGTAATGGGAAAAGGCATCAAAATTTGCTCTTGATGATAACTCGACTCATTCTTGAAAGCCAGGCGTGGCATTTAAGACTAAAGCAAAGGTGCTTTTTGATTGGCCAAGTTATTTGCAGCAGGTTTGCCTTGATTTTCATTCTGAAAAGGACAAGATGAGCAAAAAACAAATACAAAATAAAAACAAATACACTTTGAACAGAAACACTGTCTAATCCTCCAAGTCTATTTTATTTATCATATATATTTAGGACAGCTCAATCTTCTCCAGACAGAGATGAAATGGATTAAAACGTGGATTCGTCAAATCCCAGATGTTTCAGATGAAGAAACTGGATGTAAGCTCCATCAAATAAAACAGACCTACGCAGACTATAAGGTGAAAATATATATAGACTATAAGGTGAGGGCAGAGGGGCGATTGACGATACATGAACTACTCAGCAACTGGGCCATCCGTGATCAATAATGAATTCCAAAATCTAAATCACATCTCAGAGTTCGAAGCTTAAGTGCTGCTATGATGAGGAAACCACATCTTTCAAGAAGGACCCTTCATTCACCAAAGTGTAATTTCTTTGAATAAACCCTCCAAGCCATTATCCGGGGGGGGGGAAGGTTCATCCCGTGCCTACATGTTTTTGATTATTGTATTGCACTTCTTTCACCAAATAGCCATTTCCACCAACACCCATTCATTCAGCAAGATTGCAGCTTGTTGATTCACACAAGATACGCTGCAATTTCCCCTACCATGCCTCAACATGTTGCTGAGCTGCAGCTAAAATAAAAACCTGCTCAAACAACTGTGCAGCTTCAGGAGGAGTGCCAGACTACAGCACTGGCAAGTTGTAAAAATGCCACAAAGTCAAACAATGTTATCAGTAACCCCAATATATATATATATATATATATAGTGTGTGTGTGTGTGTGTGTGTGTGTGTGTATTAATTTATAATATTGCTTGGTTTTTTTTTGTACAAGGAGACTGATACCACTGGGCGGCACACAAGGGCTTGCAGCTGAATACTACCCCCACTGCCAGTGCTCCACACCCCCAATGGCTTAATACTCATTCTTACAGGAACACTGCAGCTCTTAGTGCCCAACAAGCCAGGCCAGGGTGGGGGTGCACTGCAGCAAAGAAGGCTCGGTTCAACAATAGTGACTCGGATTTCCCTATATTATCTTTGAGCAAGGACAGTTTTGTTTCAGGGTTTTTTTTTCTCTGACATTGGGCAGTATTTTAAAGTGTTGCCCAGAACATAATATTTTGAAAGCTTCACTCAAATCACACGGTGCTCGTTTTCTTCATTATATCGTAGCATATTTTAGAAGTACCATTAAGCACAATGTATCCTTAAAAACAGGAATTTCAGTCAAACAGTCAAAGATAAATGTTGTTGAATGGTTCTGTTATTATCAGTCTGTGTGGTTGCGTAATCTGTGCATTTCAATATGGATATCTGAGTTTGTGCACATTTGTCTATCTGTCTGCCTCAGCTATCAAAATCAAATCTCCTTCTAGACACAAAATTGCCCATGCAGTTTTCTGCTGGAAGAGGTCTTCCAGCTTGGAGGTTAATCTGGGATTTAGGTGGCTGTATGAATCAGCATTAAGCCCCTGACATTGACATAATAGTGAGGTTCCGTTCTCAGATACAGTTTAACAGAGTAATGGAGATCTCATTGCTGATGTCCATGGAGCCTGTCTGGAGGAGGCCAGATTGGTGCAGTACTAAGTCTGCTGTCCTCATCAGTTTGCTATCAGGCAAGGCTGCCGGAGAGGACCCCCATCCAATATCGGCCTCAGACCTCAGTCCTCTTTCCCTCAACCCTTTGCCACTACCTCAACAATGGGTTAATGGGTTTCTATTTTAAATTAGAGACACATGTTATAAAACATTTGACATTAAAGCTATATGATTTCTTCAAAGAATGCTTTATGAAGAATGCAAAATTAGGGCACAATTGCAACATTTTAAATGCAGTAAATAGGGGGAAAAGCATATGTTTGTTACGGCTGGGTGCTGCACGCAGGGCAGAGGGGACCTCAAAGCAGAACGAGGCGAGAGCTGATCTTGACTTAACTTTTATTATACAAATAAACACGAAGGACAAAGCTGGACAGGGGCCAGGTACACGAAAGGACTTGAAAACTAGAGACTCGAAAATACAAAACACTCAGCACGGACCGTTAACTAAAGTATACAGACTCAGGACCCGACCCAGGACAAAGACAAGACCAGACAATAAATACACAAGGGCTAATGAGGGGAGTGACAACAGGTGGGAAAACAGCTGACCATGATTACGCAGAGGAGACAAGGGGAAACAAAACTGAATACAACACACAAGGAACACGACACTAACAAAATAAAACAGGAAGTGGAACAAAACACCCAAACCAAACACAAGAAACCTTGAATAACATACAAACTAACAGAAAGCCTAAGCAAAACAAACTGAGGATCTACAGAGTAACAGCCACCGGCCGAAAATTACAACAAAATGGAACTAAACAAAAAGGAACTCAAACCCTGGGCCACCGACGCACAACCATGACAATGTTCTCTGACTGTATCCTAATATTTCCTGTTACCTTTTTCCTATTTTTTAATTCCCATATCCTGATATAACACTCAGGTATAAACAAAATATGAGTTTCTTCAATGCAAATCATACCACAATATGTAGCCATATGAATTCAGTAATCATAATGTTGCTGGAAATTTGGGGCTCAAGCTTGGAATTAATGCAGAGGTGGTTCAGTAGAGTAAGATCATGCAGAAATGGTCATTTTAATTTCCAAAAATCAATTCGGTTAACACAGAAGAGAGTCATGAACTTGTGGGCAATTATCCAGTTGATGACGAGAACAGAACAATCATGGCCGGATGGCGTTTAATTTTCATCCTCTTTCAAAAGCTTCAAAATAAAAGCTATAATCACTGTCAAGCAATTACAGTCTAGTATCTCATTTTCCTGAAAGGACCACTAAATTTGCAGTAGAGGTTAAACTGGTCATTTACCCTCTTTATTGTTTTTCTTGTCACAGATATTGAATCATCTGTGAAGGGAAGGTGGATTTTTAAATATGTGAACTAGCTCATTAAAAGGCTCCAATTAAACTCTATAAAAACAGATCATTATAAAAAACAAATCGATTGAGAAAAAGAAGAGTGGGAATAGTGCTCCTAAAAATATAACTGAATGAAAAAAATCTGTGATCATAGTGGATGACATTTAAATCATGACAAGGTTGGTTGCACAGGAGTTACCTCTTGGCAAGACGAAAAGAAGACGTATCTGGTTTTCTTAATTAATTACTATAACAAAAGATGTGATAGGCAATATCTTATTGTGTAAGGACTGTGTCTTTTTTAAGCGTTTGTGTTTTGGGTAGCATAAGAGCAAGTAAATAACCCTGACATTCAGATAATGATTATTTAATTTAGATCACTTGCCAACCACAAATTATGTACTGAGCTAGTGAACAAAAATAGGCAGTACTCAAAGTGAGTTGTTGTGTTGGTTTGATGGCGTTTCCAGCATTAGCCTAATTGCTGTTCTTAAATCTGTAAGTCACACAGGCCGCTTTTCCACCGATGGGGTTCCGGTACCGGTGCCAGTATTTGAACCATTTGAACGGGTTCAACTTGGGCCCCGCAAGCTAGCTGGTCTTGAACCAAGAATTAGGTTGGGCCCTAAGGCTGAACTTGCTGCTTTGTATCAGTTAATATCACAGATAAAAGGACGCAAAGAGCGTACTTGTCATCTTGTTCATAATCACTGACTGTGTTTACCTCTGTGCTGCACACAGATGCTGCAGTAGTTTTGCTTGGAGTGTGCGCAGAGCAAGAAAGGGTAGCGTGTTCTCCCACGTTTGTGCCCTTCGGCTTTGGTGTCCAGACGAGGACCCACCCACACTCATACGTAAAGGAGCAGTTCACAGAAACGCGGTGGAAGCGCAGGCTCGTTCTTAAGCGTTTTGCCGGTTCATTGAAACCGACATCAGCACTGGCATCAGCACCGACACCTTGGCGGTAGAAAAGTAGCAACACATAGCAGTCGGTATTCATCTGCACTGTAAAAAAAGAAAAGCTTAAAAAACTCAAGAATCAAGGCAACTTTATAGGACAGTTTTTTTTTTTTTTTTTAGTTAAGCGTTTTGATTGTTGTTTAGCTTTAGCAACTTAAATTTGCTTGTTCACCTAATTATAATATTCAATATAATAAGCAAAATTTTTGTTTGGTGCAGATTTTTACACCAGTTACCTTCCTGAAGCAGATCCTTCCCATTTATCTGGGCTCAGGACCGACAGCAGGAGAATGCTAGCTTGTTATGTCAAGCTAGCACAACGTTAGGGTTGCATTTCCACTTAGTTGCAAACTGGGGGCCTTTTAGGCAAACATGCTAACCCCTAAAATACATTAAACTTTAAGGGATATTATGTTGCTATAATTGCATTTAAGGATGCTGATTAAATAAAATTAACACAGTTGAAAGTTAGCTACAACATAATGTGTTTCTATCGTGTAGGAGTTAGCACGTCTATGTTACAAGCTAACAAGTTTAATGTGGCTGACACCAGCCTTTTTTGGAGTTTTTTTAATATTTTAAAGTAGAAATACATGCCATTGTTAACCTCACAGGTATACCGTAATTAACAAGAAAATTCAAGAACTGTAAAAAGTTGAGAAAACTCAAAAAGCTATGGAATCATGTTGCCTTGAGAGTATTTTATTTATTGGAAACAGTGCTTTGCCAAGAATGGGGTTTCAACAATTCTCTTCAAATAAGCAACTTCTGTTGTTGAAACACAGGTAATATTTTATTTTTGGTGCTGGACTTAGCAATTTTCAGATATCTTTCAAATCCCATGTTCCCAATATTTCAGTAGGTTCTGTCTCAATCTCTGTTGTTTAGAGTTTCATTTTAAACTTTAAAAGAAAGGGGGAAAAAACATGTGATGCAACGCTCACCCACCACTGATGCTCTTTGACTTATTCATCAGTTTTCTTAACCACTCGTCCATTTCAGGGTCGCAGGGGGGGTTGAGCCTATCCCAGCCATCATAGTTTTTGATTCAATAATATAATTCAACCTAAAACCAATCATAAATATTTCAAATATTTCAAATTTGGTGAAATTAGCAAATCATCCTCATCCTGAATTGTTCACGAGAATGTCTGATTCAAGAAATGAAAAGAAAAACCTTTTAATAAAAAAAGACACAATTTACCAGGAAGATCTAAACAGGGAATGCTTTGGTAAATGCAAATATGCACTAATGGGAAAAAGGTCTTGGATATCAGAATGGGTCAGATTGATGACGTGACGTGCCACACATTCTATAGGAAGATTTTCAATTCTGACTAATGCTTATGGGACTTAACCTCCTCTCAACTCTGCACACTGTATGCTGTGTTTAATTGCATGAATATTTCAGCAGTTCCTACGGATCCATTTAGATCTATCAGCAAGATTGTAGCTTTTTTAGACACCCAGTTGAATAATTCATTTTAACATTCAATTTTGTGCAGTTCTTTGTGATGTTTGTTTCTTGTTGAGTTTGAATTTTGGAAAACACTTATGAGAGATCAATAGTTTTTTGTATATTTTGTTTATTTTCAGTATAGTAATTCAGTACACTGATTTTCTATTTGAATGCCACCAAACCTTTATGCCTTTCTATTTAAGATGTGAAGCAGACCTCAAAAACAAAAACACACTTATGTATACGATGTAGTGAGAGGGCCACTCAGATATCACTTCTCAAAGGTCAGTATAATAGAAGATCGGTCTATTAGACTTGTTTTTAAATTGCTTATTTTCCACCTAGAATATGAGAAACACCAGTATTTCATATTCCCATACATAAATGTACAGCTGTGAGTTGAAATGTGAGCTGTCAATAATACCTGAATGCTGTTTTCAATATTTTTCCATTCAACATAATCAGAGATTATATTTTCAAAAAGGTCAGCTGGAATAATGCAGCCCAAGAAAAACTTGATGCCTACCATTTCAGGAGGGCCTTTCAATACTGTCTGAACACATGCAGCTCTTTGATGAATAACCCCATTGCTAACAGTTATTCATATTAATTTGGCTTTTTTGTTTTTGTTTTTGTTTTGAAGTGTGTGAGTGAAGTGATTCAGTTCCCCCATTTTTTTAGTTGGGCAACTTTGACCTCAATTGCATTCACTGTCGTCCCGCTTCCGTAAAAACAAGATGAGACTCAGGAACTGTTTCAGCATTATCAACGATTACTCTGGGCTGTTTGATGCACTTACATATAAGATTGCAACAGTCACTTATTCATGATAAAGCTCATACATAATGCATGCCTCTTTTTCTTTGATGTAATGGATGACTGTCTAATCCGGCAGTTACCGCAAGTAAGCGTGACTGGATGATGGTAATCTTTTGCAGTTTTTTTTTTTTTAATTAAAGCAACATTATGAATACATTTCACATTACACTATATCATATACCCCGGAAGGTAGTTGTGTTTACTATTTCTTCAAGAAAATATTTTACAGTGTACTTTGCTTTAGGTCCAATGGTATATGTTGGTTCACCCATATGGATAAGCCTCATTTTTATTTTGCCTTTCAGCTGGCATGCTTGGATGAATGGAAAGAAAAGCCTCTGGGAACTCTGAATACAAATGAGACTGAAAATGCTTCGACACATGCTGTGTCAGAAATGATAAGTTTTAATATTTTTCCCTTCCAGTTTCCTGATGTCCTCCTAGACTTTAGATTACTGACAGGCCACTTCATATTTCCAGATATTGAACCAGAGCAAAGTTACAGCCCTACCGAGAGCAGATGACCACAGGTGACAGTCTTTTGACAGGGAGGGTCATGGTTTAACCCGCTTCCTCTGCCACTTGGTAGGCTGCATTTCAGGATCACACCGTTTTGTTTTGGGGTTTTTTTGTGTGTGTGTGTGTGTGTTTGTCTTTCCCCTTTCTTTCTGTTTTATGTGCATGACAACTGACACTGAGGCCACTGGCCTGCACTTATTAGTTTTCAAAGCATTCCCCAGTCTTAAATGAACTCAGCACTAAAACAAATACAAAAATATTACAGAATACATAACCCTAAATGCAAAAAAAGATAAATAAAGAATACAAGTTACAATAATCTTAAACAAACTGATAAATGTGCAGTGCTATCCATATTTTGAGAATAAAGCAATTTAGCACAATTTTGCTTCTGTCCACCACTATAGTGGATTTAAAAGTGAAGCAATCAAGATGTGACTGAGCTTTAAGTTTTGGGTTTAACCATTTAGAAATGACATCCATGTCTTATTGTCCTTCCATTTTCGCAGGCTCAAAAGTAATTGTCAAACTGATGATTCTAAATACAAGGATTATTTTTAATACCTGGATGTAAATCCGCTGCAGTCTGCAGCTCTTGAAAATCACCCATACTGCTTTCTATCTTAAAATAATTCGACCAGGCTTTACTGGGTCAGTGGTCCATATGCCGAGCATCAACACAAGGCAAACGTGAGTAAAATATGTTTTGTTAATCATCTTGTCTCAACTGCACATGTTCAGATTTCAGCGATGATGAAAAAGATTCATTCATCAGCACTACTTTACTTTTGTCTTTAGTCAGTAATTACGTGTTTGTACTGTCGAGCACTGTCCCATCTGTTTTAGCAGTGTTTCTCTTGATCTGAAGATGAAAGTCCACTTAGAGTTATAGACTTCAGAATTCATCCTACTATTTCTATTGATAGTCACATCATCACTATGATTTCCACCATTCCCATCTGGAGTGCTATATTTGCATGCCACAGCACTGCCATGATGTGGTTGAATCATGTGACTGTGGATCATGAGTCTATCAAAAAAAAAAAGATCTTGGTTATCCAGATTTAGGCTGGCTTTGCAGAAAAAGTCTCACCTGACTCTTCAGTTCTTGAGTGTGACCAGGGGCTTGCATGCTGACGTAAACCTTGTATTTAAACTCATGAATCTCTTGATTGTTGCACTTGTTCTTCATTGGCTAGATGTTGTGAAGATGCTTTTTTTTCTTCCGAAGGAAAAATACTGCAAAAGCCTTTCAGTGTTACTCACCCTCTTCTTGCAAATGTTCCAAACTGTTGGTTTGGTGACTCCCAAAGCGTCTGCAATCTCTGTGATAGAATTTTTTCCAATCAAGCTGAGAACATCAGCAAATGCAAATTAAACACTTGAAATTAACTTCTTATCTTTTATCGCCTTCGTTTGTATTGAAATAACAAGTAAACAGATCAAAACTGGCCATTGACTTGCTTATCGGCTGTCCGATTACTTTTGAGCTTGTGAAAATAGAGGAAATTGTGGGAGGAAAAAATGGCTCTAATTTCTAAATAGTCCATACAACAAGTTGAAGCTGAAATGCCACACTTCAGTCGCATCTTATTTGCTCCATTTCAAATTTAGTATTGTGGCAACAAGAGGAAAAATCTTAATTAAAAAAAAAATAATAAATATATATATATATATATATATATATATATATATATATATATATATATATATATATATATATATATATATATATATATATATATATATATATATACACACAATAAAAAAAATACTTGCACTGCTGTAGTCCATTAGTACATGTTTAACACTGAGAAAGATCTGAGTTAACCTCAAGTTTGTGCAAGTAACTTTCTTGATTGGTCAACGACAAAATGAAAATGCAAATCATACAATAATACAATACTTGATTGTCCCATTGGTCAATTAAGGCTTAAGGGAAAGCAGATGAGATCAATGCTGTTTTTATTCCTGAGGATATAATGGAGAGTTAAAACATGTCCAGTGGGTACCACCACTAAAAAAAAAAAGGGAAAAAAGTTTGGGGCTTGTATGGGAGTCTGTATGGAAATAAAAGAGAGCAATAATAAGCTCACCAGTCCTGATAATTGCAGACGATTTAGCTATGAGTAGATTTGAGGGTGAATAGAACTGGTGTTATCTACATGGGACCAGCCTGTGATAGTAACGCAGAGTCCCAGGGTCTTGGGAGACTAATAACACAGTAGGATTACTGAGCGCTCATTCTGCTTGTACCAAGGACATTTGCCAATAACAACTTTATCTGCCTCCTCCATGCGCCTTGGGTTCTGGCATTTGTAACTGCTCAAAATTAGGAATTGCTTTGTTTTGTCTCCAAGCTGGGTATTGCTGACTGTGGGTGTAATCAAGAAAAAAAAAATCTTAAAAAAAATTTTTTTGATAAAACCTTGCACAATTTCATCATGTCACTGTCATTTTGCCACATCCTTATCACTTGATTAATCGGAGGAGCTGTAAGATGAAGACAACTATTCAAGTTTCCTAAAGATTTCTGTACATTTACTTATTGACAGTCATTTTTATTTCAGTACTTACTAACCTGTTAGTAGTGACTGACAGAGACCTAAATGTTCTGATTTGCACTGACTTTACGCGACCATTTTGCTATTGAGCATTCAACAAGCATTCTATCAAAGTCTACACTATGTGTGAATAACATGAATCTGTTTTACCATTTCAGTAATCGACAAAGCATAATGATAAAAGTAGAACTGCTGTACCTCCATGCACTTTTTATATTTTTGATGGTGGGTCTGTTGGTCTGACAGAACAAAAGCCATGCCCATGCAGACACGTATGATTAGTAAATGTAATATTGTGTCTGTGTAGATTCTTAGTATCCAGGTCATGATAGTCTCAAGAGCTTGAAAAAAGGCAACTGGACTTTAAATTTTTGAAGATGTTTCATGTCTTATCCAAGAGGCTTCTTGAGTTCTAAGACCAAAAGGTGGAGAGTCCCAGGTATTTACATGTAAACCCTAGTGGCAGTCATCCTCTTTGGAGGTGGTCATTGACCCATTATTAATCATGTGCGTCACTCACACCTTACTTCAGGTGACCTCAATAGGTCTCACGATAGGGTGGGGTAAGGTCTCACAGTGGTTTCAC
Source organism: Pterophyllum scalare (assembly GCA_024447675.2). Classification (NCBI taxonomy): domain Eukaryota; kingdom Metazoa; phylum Chordata; class Actinopteri; order Cichliformes; family Cichlidae; genus Pterophyllum; species Pterophyllum scalare. The sequence goes on along the minus strand of JAMQGT020000485.1, from coordinate 94,381 downwards.
CCACAACCCCCACTAGGGTTTAAATACCTGGGACTCTCCACCTTTTGGTTTGGTTTTAGAACTGAAGACACTTCTTGGATAAGACGTGAAACGTCTTCAAAAAATTGAAAGACGTTCAGTTGCTTTTTTTTTTTTCTTCAAGCTATTGAAATTTAAGGGAATGTTTGTCTGCATGTGTACAGCGTTTTATATCAGTGAAAATTGAGCTTTTGTAAAACTCCTTCCAGGGTAAAGATTCTCAGAAACTCCATTTCTGTGTTTACATACAGACTAAGAAAAACAGACATTTTGTCTTGCAGCATCAAAGCTGTGCACTTTTATCTCCTTTTTTTTTTTTTTTTTTTTTACATCAGACTGTGTGCTGTTATTGTTTGCAGGCTTTTGGCTGGCCAGCATTTCTGTAAAGTTGGGGTTATGGCTCCACCTGTTGCACTGGAATGCTCTTGACAGCGCTTGATATTTTGTTTTTGCTTTTTTGTTTTTTTCATGTGGACTGAGATTTTTTTTAAAGGAATGCTGAGAAATCCTTTTTTAAAATAAAAACAAACGTGTTCATTTGCACAAACTTCCACTTTGTTATCCAGAACTGTATTTTATTGGGCTTTTGAAAATATTCTGTTCTTGGCGTCTGGTTTCGGTGATGAGCATGCATTTGCTCCTTGTGTGTATGTGGGTTTCCTCTGGGATTGTAGCATCCCCACAGCAATTTAGAAATTAAATAAAATGATTTCATCGCCATGTCATCTATATGTAATATTTTTGTCTCATCTACAGTTCAGGGCTTCAGCTTAAATGAGTGCAATGTCTTAACATTAAGGCAAAAAACTGATCAAACTCCTGTTATCTGCATGATGATAACAATTCTATTGTTTCACAGCACTCTGCTAGTCATCAGGTTCCATATTACACACCGGTGCCATCAAACTGCCATCAAACTCTCCCTTTCATACCTGAGGTAAAAATGCAGATGTTCCCCTGTTATTCTGTGCCACTGTACCACACTGCATGTTAAGAAAAATGTTTCACCCTTCCCCAAAATGAGCCAGATGCTCTTGACACTGCAGCGCCGTAGGGAACACCTGACATTAACACAGCGTTCTTCAGGGCTGTGTTTAATATGTATAGGAGCCCTTTTCTCTTTCAGCAGGCAAACCCCTCATTGGTGTGCTTCACCACCTCAGCTTGAGACGATGAATTCAAACATTAGCTGACCCCCATCCAGTAGCAAGCCTGCACATGCCTGAGGTGATGAAGTAAAGAACAGACAGAAATGTTTTGAAATCCTGTCAGCTGGGTTTAAATTTGTTTAAACATACTTATTTCTCACATGTCAATTGTTAGGGGTGAAGTTCAAACTGTATGCTCAGCCGTGTTCCTCCCAGGCTAAGCTAAGTTTACAATTTAATTGCTGCCTAGGGCTCATCTTCTCTAGCTAAGAGATATCAAAAGGGATCTCAGTGGACAGGTCTCTTCTCCAATTATTGTTTCCATAGAAACCATAGAAAATTCAGGTACTTTTGCAACTTTTTTTTTTTTTCCCTGGGAACTCTCCATCTAAGCATCCAAGAGCAAAGTCGGAATGTTTTCTTGTAGTCTAGAATCTGGCCTGTCAAAGTTTTATCAGAATACAGCATTGGCTCATATAAGTCATATAATTGTCTATGTGGGTGACAATTCAGACTTCCTGGTAGATTTTTTTTTGGTGGCTTCATAAGAGCAGCCAGTATCTACACTAATCTAATCTTAAATTGATAAATTATTTTAGGTTATGTTCGATGTTTTTCATGCTTGGTGGGGCTTCTTCGTCACTGACTGAGTAGATTCAGTAAAACAGCGGAAGCTGCCGCTGGAAAATGTCCTTTTATTTAGGGTGGTGGAAGTCAGTGCCAATAATGGTGTTTGGCTAATATATCAGTGCAATCCTTACATAAACCATCTCAAGGATAAGAACCTGAGCATAAGCCACTGACTAAAATGTGAGGTTCACATAGCAATGCATAAGCCTTTCTTTCTCTTACTCTGAACAGGGAGAATTTAAGCTTTCTGTTATACTTGATAAGACATTGGTGGGCTTAGATTTCATATTAATGGCATATATTATACTGCAGACCACTTCCAGCAGCAGCACAGTGGGACATCAAAGGGCAGAATATAACAACTAAGAGTAGGCATTTATAGACCATATATAACAGCAAGGTTTGTACCTGCATCAAATTAAACCTGTCGCTTCTGGTCTGTTTTATCATCTAGAACAGTATCCTTGCAAACCTCTCAAACAATAGCAATTACGAAACATGCAGTGTGAGGGTTTAACGTAGTCAACAATATGTATTTTTAGAAAAGGAAATAGGGCTGGATGTTATATTTTGAGACAACTTCCTGTGTTACATTAGTATAAAAGGGTTGCATGAAAGACACATTGTAAGACACACAGCATGAGATGAAGATGCAAGGAGAGTGAGTCCCGACTGACTCTCCCAGTCTTACAGCTGACAGGGGGCTGAAAACTGTAGCTTGGTGGCTATTTCAGTGTGTGCCTGTTTCCATTGGGGATAGGTCTTAGCAACATGCCACAGGACATTATTTCATGCATCACTGAGCTGCCTTGAAACTAATGCATCCAGTTCTCTGATTTTTTTTATTTTTTTTTTAAACTTCTGCAGAGCTGAGGTTTCATAGGATATTTTGGTTGTTGCTCAGTCCTTGCAACCTCAGTGTATTGTACCCCTGTATTAACCTGTTGTCAAATTAAAACACTTCTACAACTTCACAAACTTATAATGGTAATTTATGCTGTATATATGAGGCAACAGATCTGCAATGGAGCCCGAGGTCTCCACTTGCTATTGTTGGGAGCTGGCATCTTACAAATCCTTTCTTAAAACTTTGAATACCCTTAAAAGTCTGGAAAACAATGGCCCTCAAAGAACAATTGTTTCAGTACAGCAACTACACACAAAACTGTGTTGAGACCTGTAATTTGTGCTTGTAATTGTACGCTGTCATGTCCAGTCCTGATCGCACCATATAAGTCGTTTTTGCCTCTCCCTGAGCACGAGGATATTGTTTTTGCGAAGAATAATTGCTGGTGTTGAAACTTATACAGTTATTTATTCAGTAAATTGTAGCCATTATGTTATTGTTACTGTGTTCTTTATCTTGACAATGCTCATTAGTTCCATCCTGATCCACACAGACAGATTCAGTGTGTTGTGCTTGTGTGTATTTGTCATTGTAACCTTTTAATATGTTGGGGGAAAATGGATTGGAAATCCCACTTTGAAATCACCAGAGAAGATTTAAAAAGTCAGCAATTGTTCCAACCAACTCATGTTCTACAATTCAAAACTTAAGTTTGTGCATATAATGTGTGCTTTAATCTGAATAAACAAAATCAAATGTTTACTTGACAGCCTAACATCCCATTAAGATTCAAGCTCAGTGTATGTAGTTTTAAGAACTGTTTAGATTCATGTCCATTATGCAATACCACCAGGGAGGCATCTGATGGAGCCCAAACACACAGCCAGAATCACAAAGAACTATCTTCACTGACAAGGACAAAGGGTCCTTCAACAGATGGTATGACTCCCACAGAGTCTTGATCTCTACAGTACTGAGTCAGTGTGTGATTAAATGAAGACAGCAAATACACTAAAACAACCCTAAATATGGCAATAGTGAGATAATTCTCATTTACAATTTGAATATTGTAAACACATACCAAACCACAAGCTCTTCCTAAATCTAACCAAGAGGTATTGATCCCTACTGAAAACCTAGCTATGTACACTCACTTTCCACTTTATTAGGTACACATGTTCAAATGCTTGTTGATCTAACTCTCTAATCAGGGATGGCCAAGATGACTTGCTGATATTCAAACTGACCATCCAAATAGGGAAGAAAGGTGATTTAAGTGACTTTGAACGTGGCCTAATAGTGTGGCTACCACCAGTGAGCAGCAGTTCTCTGGGTGAAAATGCCTTGTGGATGCCAAAAGTCATAGAAGAATTGCCAGACTGCTTTGAGCAGATAGATAGGCAACAATAACTCAGATAACCATTTGTTACAATCAAGGTACGCAGAGGAGCATCTCGCAATGCAGAGCATGTTGAACCTTGAAGCAAGTGGAGTACAGCAACAGAAGACCCCACCAGCTGCCACTCCTGTCAACTATGAACAGGAAATGGAGTTTGCAATTCATACAGGCTCACCAAAATTGGGCAATAGAAGATTGGAAAAATGTTGCCTGTTTGGCTGAGTTTTGCTTTCTGCTGTGACATTCGGATGCTAGGGTCATAATTTGGTGGTGGTTGTGCAATGGTGTGGGCACAATTTTCTTGGCACACTTTGGACCCCTTGGTACCAGTTGAGCATCTTTTAAATGCCACAGCCTCCCTGAGTATTGTTGCAGACCATTTCCATCCCTTTATGACCACAGTGTACCCATCTTCTGCTTTCAGCAGAATAACACTGCCATAGCACAAAGTTAAATCATCTCACACTGGGTTCTTGAACTTGACTGCACTCAAATGAACTCCACAGTCACCAGGTCTCAGTCCAACAGAGCACCTTTTGGATGTGGTGGAAAAGGAGACTCACATCATGGATGTGAAGCTGATGACAGTGCAGAAACTGTGTGATGCTATCATGTCAATATGAGGAATGTTTTGCCTTGTTGAATATGTGCCATGAAGAATTAATGCAGTTGTGGGAACAAAAGTAGATCCAACATGATACTAGGAAGACGTGCCTAATGAGGTGGCCAGCGAGTGTATTTTTGGTGTCTAAACTTAACAAAAGAGTGAAAAGTGAATGAAAATAAACTGAAGAACAGAACTCTAAACAACCACAATCTCCTAGCTTGCAAACTTGAAGCTTAATCCACTTTCCTCTCCTCCATCCTGCAATTTCAGACATCATCAATCTTTAAAAGAGGACCTTTATTCCTCACCTTCTGATATTGATGGTGCATCAAAGGACTGATGTCAAAGGACAGCTTGTGTGTTTATACTACAGTGCCAGCAGCATCTAAAAAATGGCATGTTTTGACACCAGAATACATAAATTATTTCTTTAGAAAGATAAGATCACTTTGGTGACACATACACACCAAAAGAAGAAGAATGCAAGAAAGAAAAGAATCATGGCAACCCCATAAGCTCTATTGTGATGCAACCATTCCCCCGAATGCTGGAGATAGTTTTTCCTTCAAATGTTAATCAGCAGGCCAACATAATTAGCGGCTGGTCCAGTGTAACACTCCGTGTCAAATGAAGAGCAGGACTTTCCAGTGGAGAGTGATTGCACTTGAAAGTCTGGAAGATTACCACACATAAGCATAGCCTCAGACAAAATTTCCCGGTTGGCAAACTTGATATTTGCTATGCAATTGCCTCGAAGGTCTCGAAGATTTAGCTGAAAAACTCTGATTGTTTGACAGAACACGTACAGAAACATTTGTGTGAGACTCACCTCACATACTGTAGACTTATTTGAATACAGTACCAGTCATATACTTACCCATTCATATAAATGGGTGACCGTGTCCAAACTTTTGACTGGTACTGTATATAGTGGACATTCACATGTATGGTGTCCATCTCACTAAGACATGGAAAAAGAGACTAGGTGAAAAATAATCAGTTTTCTTGAAATGTAATTTAAGAGTAAATAAATCTTTGGATTATGATAGCAGAATAAAATAACACTGTTCCTATCTTTCTTTGTCCTTACCTTCAGCATAGTCAATTCTTCAAGCCCTTGAGATTTCACATATCTCTTGAGGCCTTGTTTGTTAAATTAATTGTCAAGACTCAGGCCCGGGCTTTCTCATGATAAAGGAATTAGACTGTCAAACAGCAACATCCATTTGCAGCATCTCCCTGTATTGATTTTTGGATTTTGTTTTGAGACACTGTGCCAGATTGAGTCTCCGACTGTGAAAACTAAACTGGGATAAATTTACCAACTTCTGACTGATTCACAATCGATTATCATAACCCATGACGCTGCACGATAAACATAGTACTCTAAGGGGAAAAGAAAAAGCAGGATTAACTCTGTTACAGGTGAGGAAAGGATGTTAAACTAACTGAGGACTGAGGCATACATCTATGATGAGATCCAGGAGTTGCTTTCAGTTGGCTGTAGGTTGTGCAGAATCTCGTGACTGGAGTCCAGATTTCTGTCTGGCATAAATATTGATAAAAGAGGCAGGCACTCTCAGAAGGCTGACTGAGTTTAAAGGTAGGACAGGCCAGACAAAAAGAAGTGGACAGCAATGTGGATGAATATGCAAGTACCTACAAACAAACACCCATGCATACACACACTACACTCCGAATCCAACAAGATAAAAAGCACTTCAATTAGTGCAGGAAATATTGATTGCTATGCCTTTCTTCATGTGCTTATTGTAAAACAGGTCACGTTGTGCACCAAACAGCTATAGGACAGATGGATTAGGTATCTGCTACAGCATCCAAATTTCTTTGTAAGAATTTGTCATTAGTGTAAGATGTATTACATCCCAATAAAATATTTCACCAAAGTCACCAGTTTCATGTGTGTCAATCTGTTTTCCAAAATCGTTTGCGAGGCTGCTTTTCATGAGTGCAGTTCTCACGATCATCATAACATCATATGATTTAAACTTATAAAAAGCATTCCATGTTCCCCGGCCGCCTACATTTTGCTCTGCATGCTGTTTCTGTGACTAATTTAGCGACATAATTATAAATGTGACAGCACCGTTTTCAAGTGACAGCATAAATTATTGACATCTGCACGGCTCGGCTATAAATAGTTGTCCGAGAGAGGGTTAGTGGCTCCATCCTCTGACAGCCTTTAGGTCCCTGTCACTGGCCACTCTGGCTTTATACACTCCAATAGTAAAGGCATATGTGGAGGAGGAAGTGTTTCACTCAATCTTTGTTTGTGATGCAGGTCAATCTGTGCACTGTCTGTGCAATGAAATGAAATATTGCTGTAGTATTCACAGACAGTGATAGATAAAACTTAAATGCCTCTAGACTCATCTTATACACATTTTCCCCAAAGTATATTACAATAATGCTCATGTCTCCAAAGGAAAAATAGGAAATGTTTTCAGTATAGTTTCAGTGTAGCAGGTTTATTACTGTAATGTTGTAGCATCTGCTCTATGAATGGTTTGCTGTAGCCATGGAGCAACAGTAACATTGCCTTTAGTTCTTTCTTTCAATAGAGAACAAAGTAGATCTTTTTTCATGCAGCAGATCCATTCTGGACCCACAGAACTAATCTTCCTTTAGCTAACTAACACATTTTGACTGCAGCACTAAGCCAGCTACTGTATGCATTGGCTCAGTGCTGTATGTGAACTCTTCACGTACAACTTCTACACACAATTTGCTTTTTTGAATAAAGCCCACAAACTCTGGTCGACATTCATCAGTTGTTGGGCAACTCACGTTGCAATTACTTGTTTGTTTTCACCAGTTTAATGAGGCTCATTGTTCTTGAATTTTTGAAAAGTAATTAAAATGAATAGTATATGCAACTTTTTCTTGTCTTAAAATAATGTAATATATATGAGATATGATTTTACTAGTGCCTGGTAGTATAACTGCTCTCCTACTGCCAAAAGGCGGCTGTTTGTCAACTATTATTATAGGGGAAGAACAATCACACAGTAAAACCTGTGTTATGCAGTGAGATTAGATGCTAATGTACAAACAGGAGAAATGTATAAAGGCAAAAACAGAAATCAGGTTATGTGGAATGCCTTCATAAAATAAATACAAATTAGGCACTGCCAACTAAAGCTAGCAAATGCTGACAAGTACACAGATCTTTGAACAATGGTCAAAAGCCCTGCCAATAAAAGTCAACTTTAATTTAACCATGAAAATTATATATTGTACATTACAGAGGGGGCATTCCATTAGACTTGTTTGTCCAGTCATTGGGATATTTATCATAACTTTGTCTGGTTTCCAACATCTGACATTTTTTTAATGTTCTTAAAAAATTTTTTACACGCCCTGTCATTTTTCTTTAACAATAATCATGGGTCTTCTGGTAAGGATGGATGCAGAATGAGCAGGAGCAGTGACAGGGTGTGCTGCAGAAGCTGCATGTAGTAATGGCTTACCATTTCTCAGTGTCTGTCTGAATGAGAGAGCATGCCATTAGCACCACAGGGTGCTCCATGTTGGTGTCTCCTATAATGGGCCAATCAATGAGAACACAGGACTCGGGTCCCAGAGAGTACAAAAACAAGGAATTGTGAGCCGTAATGATGTCCATCCGAGACTCTAGCTGTATGCGTAATCTCACACTGTAAATATGAAAGTCATGCTTGAACATATAGCATAGTGCACAACAATGAGTGTAATGCTACTTAAAATGCACATCTGCACCCAAAGAAATAAGAGCTTGTTGTGGTATTACCATGAGAAATTCTGCAATGCAGCATTAATATTTAGCTCAGCCTTCTATTGAGACTGCCAAACAGAAGCTGAAATCTACAAAGATGTGTCCATGCTTTCCTTTCCCATTAGGAAGAGAAAGGGTTTTGGAGAATAGGCATTTGAACTCTTCACGTACAAGAACAGATTCCAATTATAGATCTAGGCTGTGCCCGTCTCAATCTACTTTCCTTCAGATCATACTCTAGAGTGCATGCATTTTCTCCCGCAGCCAAAACAAATACAGAACACATTCACATTCTCAGCCGTTTGTGGTGAGGACACCAGCAGCCAGAGAGAGAGAAACAGAGAGGGAGCATTTGAAATCATGTCAGTATGTTCTAGTTGGGAGATAGTTTTACCCATAGCTCTGCAGCATAAAAGGGAGGGGTCCTGTGTGAGGATGCAGCTTCAAAGTGAATAACTGCGTGAAACTACCATCTGTTTGCTCAGACATATGAATTCTGCTCTTTAAAAAAAAAAGACCTATTTTTAAGAGCAGGACGGCCAAAGCTTTGATGTTAATAACATGTTTGCAATGCTTTAAAAATCTGAATAAATAGAGTTACGTTGCCCGAATCATCTATTCTTAGACTGTGCTTGTCTGCAAAACAGAAATATAGGATAGCACTTTATTTGTTATTATTTGGTTTATTTCCACACCTACATGTTTTCCGTGCAAAATATATTGGCCGTTCTTGTTATACAGCACTGCTATATTGGTCTACTGGGGGCTTATTTAATTTGAAATATATTGTATGCTGTCAAGATCTCTCGGGTACAATGAACGAGTGGGTTTTGTTTTAGCTGAAACACCCTGTTTTTCCTCTTTAATTTAACAGTCACTTTGTAAATAGAATAGATTTGTGTAACTTCTGACAGGACACCATTATCAAGATTGTGAATTAATGCATGTGCCAAATAGAGATCTAAGAAACAACTGCTACCGTTACTTATTGATTTGTTTGGTTTGGCACTTACTGTAAGGGGCCAAATAGCCTGAGAATGGGTGTCAATCCACAAAGGCCCATTTTTACCCAGAAAAACACCAATTTTCTGCTTAATAAATGATTTATGAGCATTTAGTTCCTATTTTGGGACAAATCTGATGACATACAGTACCAGTCAAAAGTTTGGACACACTCACTGCACAACACGTGCAACCCTAGTAAGAGTATCAACCACATCAGTAAGAAATTGAAGGAAGTAGTGACCAACGCCATCTGATGTTAGTGAAGATGCATTAAAATCAACCAAAACACCATTTAAAGGACCCATGATGTCACCTGTGTCTATCTAGCCAACACTATGCAAAGCAGAGAACACGTGTAAAGGATGATACAACTTTATAAAAAAAAAAATTTTTTTAAATGTGTTGCTCATTGGCGCTAAACAATCACTGGAAACGGTACTTTATCTTTTTTAGAAGTTTTCCTATAAATGTGAAAAGCTTCATAATGTATACTGTGAAAACACATGCTAGCTGCAAATGGAGTTGAAGGGCGAGGAGAAAGCGCTACAGCATTAGCAGCACTGCCACTAACTGATCTTCTCTCTGAACATTTTTTTTCCATTTAACTTTCCCCTATACTGTAGCCTGACCATTTTTGACATTTTTTCATGTGAACCGCATTTAAAACCAAACACATTTTCTACACGACTTTTAACTGTCTGTGAGCAATGAGCATGTAGCATAAACTATAATGACTCTTTCAGGTCTTCTGTTCAGTTCTAGAGGGACGGTAATAAAAGTAAAAATAAAAGGTGTCTTGTCCGGAGCATGACTCAGCTACACTGTTAAAACAAAGAAAAGTTCAAATGTCTACAGTGTTATTGTTTGCCTGCGCTTGTCACAGCCCCTGGGATAATTAAACATATGCTGATAAGTTAGGAAAGCACCAGTGTGAGTTATCAGCGGCCGTGTCTGTTTGCATTATGAAGATAATTAAGGCCTGGCAACGCCTCTTCAATTAAATCTCCAAGTTTAACCATTCGAAGCAGAAATTGCTTGTTATATTTTGTTAGGTTATATTGTGCTCAAGCAGTTTGTTTGGAAAAGTGAGGAAAGCACACGCAGTGTAAATAGTGATCCAGTTTAAACGGTTTACTGTATGTTAACAAATGTGCCTGGAAACAAGAAAGAATGGCAGAGCAAAGCTGCTTGAACTTGATGCTTGGGTTTCAAGCATAGAGTATTAACACATTATTTCATGGGGTAAAGAGAAGATGAAAGGAACTGCACAGTTCATCTCTGAATTAATAGGCATTACATTGTTGATCTCCCCAGTGATGCCAGAAGCTCAATATCACTGCAATACCTCTGCTATGACTAATCTTTCTTTTCCACTGGCAACAGCCTTAAGGTTTCAAGCACACAATTCAATTCATTGCAGCAACACAGAAATGAGCAAAAGTGCATAAAACCGCTAATGTTGAGTGATGTGCTGGCAGTACCACCTTAATTAGTCTATACCGTGAATTAAGAAGAAATTATACAGGGCAAAGTGAATAATATTTCTGGTAATATTTACTCATATTTACCATCCCAGATGACTTCAACACTGTGATGATAGGTACTACCACAGGGAGGTGCTGTTGCAAACCCATCTAATAATAAGGACAGAAACGGAAGCGTAATCATGTTCCTTCAGTGCTGACAACAGGCAACAGAAGCAACAGGCTTCTGACAAAGAAAGCAATTTGATGATTGACGAATCAACTGACTGCTGCAATATTTCTGAAGTGGTCCTAAGCAACCCGCTGATGAGATGAGCCAAACATTTATTGTGCCATTCATAGTAAGACTGTTCATTCTGGTCACACTTATTTCATGGAGAGACGCTGCACCTGGAGTTCTGGCATATGCCACTGCTGTTGGGACTGTATGTCAGTGCTCTAAGATGCTATTCCATATACTAAGAATAATAAAATATTTTATTTATTCCAAATTCTTTACTTTATTAAAGACATATGCAGCTTTGAAAAGGCAGGGGCCAATTGGAAATCCATTTTTAAAGTACTGATTGTGTAGTGAAGTGTGTGAAGAGCAGGAAATTGGGGAGATCAGTGAACAATTTTTTAAGGTATTGCAAGTGATAGGAAGTCTGTGAATAGTGGTTAAGGCTCAAGGTGCAACTTGCAGCTACCAGTTCAATAAGGACAATTAATTTGGAAGAACTGAATATGATTTATTGAGATACAGACTTAAATTAAGCCATTTGGCGATTAGACTCCAATGATCCATCATAGCAGAATTAGGACAGGACCCCCCCCCTTTTGAAGATGGAGGCTTGATTGTATCTCTGAGTGACCAGGGTGAGGTGTAGATGGGGAGGAGGTGGGTTGCAAAAAAGAGAGCCTTAAAAGCTGAATGACAGAACAGCAGTGAGATTTAAAGTATACAGATTGGTTTGGAGAATGTCGGCAAGAAGATGATTGGACCAGACCAATGATTTCAGGATTGAGTTTGACAGCATGGGAAAGTCTAAGTGATGTAAAGAATAGACTAGCAGCCAAACAACCAGGAAAGCAGGCAGATGAGTGATTACGGATATTCCTCATTGAACTTGTGCATAAGCTTCATTTGATGTAATTGTGGTCTTTACACTTCTGTCCGCGTTTTGTTGGAAAGACACAATTTCTGTAGTTTTACCTTTGAACAGCACCACAGGTGATTTTTAAAAAAAATAAAAACAACCAATATGCCATTGAAGTGCAGCTTTCATTCAGTGGTGTTTATTGATGATGTGACTGCTGATAGAAGCAGCAGGATGAGTTCTCAAGTGTACAGATCCAACAGATCTATACTCTCTGTTCAGATTCAGCCAAATTCTGCAAAACTGATTGCTTCAGAGTGCAAATGGATAATGAGGCAATGCATACTGCAATAGCAACCCAAGAATTTCTCAAGGCAAAGAAATGGGATACACCTTAATGGCCAAGTCAGTCACCTGACCCGGGGGCTTGTATTAAAAAAAGGTTACTGCAATAATGTCAAACACTTTAAATTCAAGCTGAAAATCTGCACTTAAATCCCACACCACCACATTTATTTAAAATCCACTGAGGTGTTGTACAGAAGCAAAGCTACACAAATGATGTCTTTGTCCAATAAATTATGGACCTTATTGTATCAGAGCTCTAGTGAGACGACTGGTGTGCTTGAGGCGTGGTGTCGTAACTTTGATATTAGTTTTATTAATCCAATTTTGTATTAATGAATAATAATACTTAAGTAGTAAGGATTTGCCTAAATACATACCACTGTGTATGACGGTTAAACTGCATACATTTTAAGTACTCTCTGGTACTTAAAATATGATGTGAGAATATAGCACAGTATTAATGCTTTGTATATGTGTTCTTCTAAGCTTCCTCCCACAAGTCTAAAGACAGTGCTTGTTAGGTTAACTGGTTAACTGATTCTAAATTGGCCATAGGTGTGAATGTATGTATGTGTTAGCCCTGCAATAAACTGGTGACCTGTCTGAGGGTGTACCCTATCTCTAGCCCCATGACAGATGAAATAGGCTCCAGCCCCCTCATGAACCTGAATTGGAAAAGCAGCTAAGTGGATGGATGGATGGCAATGTTTCTGTACATTAATTACAGAAGAAATATACTAAATGGAGTAGCAGTTGCCAATATTTGGTTGTCTCTAGCACATTTTGATGCCACTGTTCCAATCAACAACAGTAAAACAGGTAGGGAGACCATTTTGTTATGATGCTGGGCTCATGGAAAATTTGGCTACTGGTAGGGAACAGAACTCCCCCTGGCACACCACACAGATTTCTCAGAAACAGCTTGAGGAACTCTAAAAAAAGGCCCAAGCCATTGGCCTAGCCTCCACATATCTCAGGCCGATCAATGATCCATAGGATATGCAAGCCCAATCCACAGAGGCCCTATCCTACAAAACACATGACCCAATCAGAAGGAGTAAACCTAACGAATAGCATTATAGTGACATGAGGAAAAAAATGTAGTTGGTCAATAGTGGACGTTCCTGATTGACTAGTTAACTCTCTTGTACATTCCCAACTCCATCGTATGTCAGTCAGAAGTGTTTCTTTACTCCCATTATTAATTGTGTCATTCATTCACTTCAGTGTTGGGATTAGCTTTACTTGTACCCATAACTACAAGCCAGAGATTTTTTTGAGCCAGCATCTAGTTGCTCTCAGTAGCATTGCACTTTAAGGTGCTTCCATGTTGGCTTCAGTCTCAAGCTATGATTGTTTCCCCTCAGCTGGGCCATTTTTAATTGGCATAGATTTTTACAGGTAAGGATGTGACCTCCTTGTTTGGCCCACAGCCCTCTATCCTGTTAAAACTGTGGTAGATGGTTAACTCAGAGATGGCCGCTGTAGTGATGAAGAGATGAAGAGAACAGGGATCTGTGTATGTATGTGTTCTTCTTCTGATCCAAAGCTCTGCGTGTCAAAACACAACTTTTCTTCATTACTGCCATAGCAATGAATAAAAGTGATTTGTTTCTATTCTATGAGGGCATAGAGTTAAACTTAATATAGTTAGATTTCAAAGGTATACTACATGTGTGGCTCAGGATTATGCTTCCTTTAAACTTTCTCTCACTTTTTGAATTTCTGCTGCAGCTTTGTTTCAATGTCAATTATACCTTCATTAAAACCATCTGATACATCAAGGCTGAGGACTGTTATAGGAACATTATGCTAGAGTTGGCTATCTGTGACCACATGGACATCAGTATTTGAGCCAGTAAAGTCTTAATTCTGAAGTACTGAAACCACTGAAATTGATCAATGAAGTCGCCTGGCCTTGGCTAAGTTGTGGTTTTATTTTTTGAAACAGGCTCTCACGCTATGTCTACTGTACTTACTGTAGCTGCAGTTACAGTGGAAGACACTGATCTGCACCAGTTGAGATGCTTTGTTTGCTGCTCCGGCCCTCATTTCTAATTACAAAATGCCAAACTTTATTCTGTGTGGTTCTGTTTCTCATAGGTCGACAGCTAGTCTGTTCATGCTTCATAGCACTTCCCCCTCTCAGGCTATTTCCCCCATACCCTAACCTAATATTGACTGGAATAAGAAATCCAAAGCTGCTGTAAACATGACAAGCCTACTTCCAATTTCACAGATACAGGCCTGGCAGTTACAGCAAAATAAACTACAGTCTTGAGTGCATTAAAGAGAAAAAGACAATGTAGTTTTCTGTGCAAGGTCTTCCAGTCTTGAACACCAAAGTGTCAACATTTTATAGGGAGAGCTAAAGTGAAATGTAGTTGATTATGTCAATAGCACACAATTTTACAGGTTAATGCGCTGCATCTACAGGGAGTTTGTTTTAAATGATGTTAATAATTGGCACTGAAGGAGCCAGTGTTTACCTTTAAAGCTAATCCCAGCTGGGGTCAAGCCCGTGCCTCGCTACAGTTTGAGTGATTCTACTCCTTCTGTACTTTCAGGCCTTGAAGGGGTCAAAAAAACCATGTCAATGTGTCTCTCAGTTTAATTCTATTAAGCACAGGTTCAAGCTCCAAATTAAAATGCAAATTACCTCAGTAATAAAAGCGAGCGAGAGTACAGGCAGAGATAAGGTACACCCTTCCCTTTTATTGCCAGCGCTTATGAAGTACAAACCTCTTTTTAATGTAAAACTTAATTTAATTCTGAAGAACAAAGTGTCTCAAAACTCAGTGTCTCTCAACAGGTTCTGTCCAACTTCTGTCATGTTTAAAACAAAAAGAAATGATAGCTTCAAAGCATGTATTGTGTCGTTCTCTCATTTTATGACTGGAGTTTCTGTATTACATTCACAGCTTCTGTGCAGTTCTTTTGATAGCTCTGGGTCCAATTGCAGTGAATTCAAATAACTATCTGTCAACATGATTTGTGTATTGAGTAAATATGAAGTATTTTTTAAAATCCCATTCATTCTAAATATACTAAAGACTCTAAAGCACCTTGGGTGCCCTAAAGCACCTGAGTTATGGCCAGCTTTCTTCAAACTGACCATGGTCTTGTTAAGCCAGCTTTTCTGCTTTCTTACACACAAGCCAAAGCTAATAAATATGGTAGCAGGCTATTATAAAATCCATCCATCCATCCATTTTCTTCCGGTTATCCAATTCAGGGTCGTGAAGGGCCTTGCCCTGTGGCAGCTGGGATAGGCTATTATAAAATGGTGCAGTTAAAACCATAAATATCTGAAACTGTTTGTTTCTGCAGTTCCTGAAATCCTGAATTTCTTGTTCAGTTGACAATGTGAGCAGTCTTGTTTTGCTGTCTTCTGCCTCCGTGGTTTCCTGCAGCTTTCTCAGTTAGAGCTCTGTACCTTTTGGGCACATGTTACCAAGTATATGAGGTGAGTGTCAGCATCAAGGAGATAACAGCTTGACGTCTCGCTGGTCTGTTATCACTGTGCAATGCTCCAAAGCAGCACAGCTGCAGGAACAGAAGTCTTATCAATCCCAGAGCTAAGGTGAGAGAGGCACAGAAGGATGAGTCTCGAAACCTGACTAGCATTAGCCTCTCAGGCTCCCCCCAGCAACACCCTTTTAGTCCCTACACAAAGATAGTCCAGCTAATATTTTGAAAGGCTGACCTTTGCTTTTCTTTAAGAAAAAAGGAAAAGAATCAGTGGTCTAATCTGAGCTCTTTAGTCACTCAAGGACAATTAGCATAGTGCCCTGACGCCACAGCAGGTGACTCAGACAGCTGATGGCTCAGTGCATAACAATTAGGGCTACAAAAAAATTCAGCTACCGTGGTATGCAGTTTGTCTACCACATAGCAAACTGTTCACCTTGATTATAGTTCACTTCTAGGCTTAAAATAAAGCAATAAAAGAGCAAAACACGCCCAGCACAAGAGAACACTACAATAATTTTTAGAAAAGGAATTATGGATGATGAAGCAGACATGCGCTGTTTCAATATATGAGATTGGTATCTCAACGAAGTTTCACCTTGGTTATCTTATTGCTAAAATACAAGATGGTATTGTTCACATGCACAGTGAATAGCTAAAATGTTCAGCAGAAGTGTGTTGAAAGGAGTGGGGCGTTTGAAGTGAATATATTTTGTTTATAAATGAACATCTGGTCAATGCCCGCTGGCTATTCTTCACCTTTCTCGTGGATGTGGGCTGAGTTCTAAACAATACATAATAGATAACTCTTGTACTCTGAAGTGTTTTGGTCTATATCAAGGCCATGCACAGATGCATTTGTTGCATATCATAAACTAAGTAGGATGACAGTGAACTAACAGTGCTGTGCAAAAGTCCAAAGTCATCCCTCATTTTAGAGCCAGACTTTCTTGTCATTTTTTAAAGTGGTCTTGAGCAGTAGTCCTCCAGGGTTTTCTGAAGGTCTTTCTGAAGCTTTTCTTTGGACATTGACTGCTTTTTCACTTATTTTCAGTCATTTTTCTTGTACCTGACCATTTTCAGAGGAATGTTTTCCTTCGTTTCACAACATTGACCAATGAAGCATTCAAGCATAAAAAGGGAAACTGAGGGCTGGTGCAGTATTGTGTCTACCTGTAGCAGACAACTTAGAAAAGAACCAATTTTAAATTGTAACTTTGTTGCGAGCTTGTTACAAATAAAAATACATAATTTGTTTCCATTTCTTTAGTTGAGTCTACAAAATAATACCAACGATAACACAGTTTGACAGGCATAAAATAGTATTTTTGCATGAACAACTTGATTCCCAAAGTGCTATTAGCCAAAAACATGGCATATCTCAGCATGGTGTGCAGTGTGTCCTTAAAAAAAATCCAGCAAAAACCTGACACAGGACTTGACACAGGACCTGACCCATCAGTTGATCCATCTATTGTTCAGTGAAGCCTCATCAGAAATGATCTCAGTGGAAGTGTGGCTGTCAACAATCCATTCAGGGGGAAAAGGCTGAGGTATGCCAAATTGCACAAGAATTGGACTGAAAATCAGTGGCAACAGGTCTGATGGAGTGATGAATCCATATTTGAAATGTTTGGATCAAATTGCCATCCATATGTATGGAGGAGGTCAGGAGAGTACCATCAGATTTTCAGTACTGCTATTAGGTCCATTGTGAAAGTGTTGTTGGAGAATGGCTTCATTTTTCAGCATGAAAATGTTCCCAAACACACTATCGATACAG
Organism: Pterophyllum scalare; assembly: GCA_024447675.2. Classification (NCBI taxonomy): domain Eukaryota; kingdom Metazoa; phylum Chordata; class Actinopteri; order Cichliformes; family Cichlidae; genus Pterophyllum; species Pterophyllum scalare. The sequence continues at coordinate 76,787 of JAMQGT020000485.1, read as the reverse complement.
TAAAAGCATAGCTGGATAGAAAAACACACAATGGAACACTATCAGTCATGGATTGGCCTCCCCAGAACGTGGACCTCAACAGTATTGAAGCAGTGTGGGATCATCTTGACAGAGAATGCAACAAAAGGCAGCCAACATTCAAAGAAGAGCTTTGAATGTCCTTCAAGAAGCCTGGAGAACTATTGCTTAAAGAAAATAGAAGAAAGCTTGGCTAAAAAAGTTCAGGTCATATTGAAGAATAAAGGCAGTCATACCAAATACTGACTTTCAAGCTCATTAGAATTCTATAAACTCCTTTTGCCTTGTATGCTGTATTTCCATTCATGTCTGAACATGTTTCAATCACCTATTTCCCATTTTCCGAGCAAAACATAAAGAGATGAAGTCTGGCTTGAGACCTTTGCATAGTATGATAGGCAAGCAATTAATTCTTTTCTAGTACTACCAGAGTATACCAGGGTAGCTGAAAACACCAACAGTATAACTGTCTTTATTGAGAAATACGCAGATTTTCCCAAAATAAATGTGCAAACACTGGTGAGCAAAGCACAGCAAAGCTCTGGTGGAGATTCTTCAAAAAAATTTCCCTCTTCAATCACACATTAAATGCTGCTTGGATGGGCATTTTAGCAATTTCATCTAACAAAACCCAAGGCTATTCAAGGGAGAGCAGGCAGGGTGCGCAAGGAATTATAAGATTATGGCCCTTAACGACCAAATGAGGCGAGCAGCAGTCTCATTAAAAAGTGCTTGATTGCAGCGATTGTCTCAAAGCATCCTTAATATTAGGTTGAGTCCCAATATTTTGTTCATGGCAATTCTTTTTACTGTATTATTTGATTTAATATGGTACACCTAGAGACAAAAGCAAAGAGTCTTTTCACTAAAATGGGGAGCAGACAATTTTAGAGATTTTTTTTTCGTCATTTTATTTTTTAAGTGAAAGGGCACCGGTACTCTGGGCCACAAACACATCTGCATATTTAACAGTTAAATTCGGTGTTGTAATTATCATTTTAATTCTAATTTAATAATGTTTCTGACAACACATAGTAGTTCCCAAATTACGTAGAACAAAACCGTAAAATTGAACTAAATTATTTCTACAGTTCTCTGAATGAAATCAAGCTCTCTGCTGTGGAGTTAACCTTCGCACCGCATGACCTTCTGTTCATATTCTAACGTTCATAATGAAAAGCGAGGGGAAGTGCTTGCTCATAGGGTTCTGGTATTACATAAGTGACTGTGGAGACATTGAGGGCGAGCCAAAAATTAATCGGTGCGATTAATTACAAGAGCCATATGGTCAGCAGCGTCTCAGTGCCATTTCCAGTTAGACTGCTTGGGAGGTGCTTGGAGGCTTGCTGACATTTACACAAAGTCCCTGAATCCAACATTACAGGCTACAGTCTCTCTCTCTCCCCCCCTCTCTCTCTGACACACACACACACACACACACACACACATAAACATAAAATAAATCAAGCTCAAATTTTATCTGTTAATTACAATAGATAATTCTGAGAAAAGACCTCATGATCACAAGTTCAGATCTCACAATTACAAGAAAAGTTATGATATCATAACTTAATGTAATGTTTTGGTTAATTAAATGGACTACATCTTTCCTTTTTTTAATGGAAGTGAAAGCCCACCACAGACAGTGTGAAAGATGGATGTAGCTACTGTGACGTCACATGCTGGTTTGTGAGCTGAGCATTTTCACCATTATATGTGGGACGGTATTCCTCGGAGCTGTATTATTGCTATTGCTATAAACGTAATATCGACCCATACCCATAAAAACACAAGGGTGACAAGTTGACCAGCCAAACAATAACAGCTGGCTTGACAGCAGTATTTGAAACACTACCAAGCTAGCTGGCTATTTCAAATTCATGATTTTATATCAACAAAGCGTTAGTTTGTTTTATGCAGGAAGAGAACAACTTCCAGCTGGTCTGTATAATAATTTGATATCTCAATAACTCGAGATGGCCGTGTCATAGATTCATGACCTGTACAGGGTGTACCCTGCTTCTCGCCCCATGACAGCAGGGATAGGCCCCAGCCACCCTGTGACCCTGGAAAGAATAAGTGGAAGAAGATGGATGGATGGAGTTTGGGCTTTGGACTTTCATTGATCTCCTTCCTTATCTTAGAATTAACCTTTTTTCCTGTGTCCCGTGTGTTTCCATGTCTTTGTCTTCCTGTGTTTGTGTATGTGTGCTTCTCATCTCTCAGCTTTGATGAAAGAACAGTGCCTCAGAGATGAAAAAAATACAAGCAGTTAACAGTTGGTACGATGCAAATAAACCAACTTTGTTAATCAATGTTTGATTGCCTGTTTTACCTAATAGTCCCCCAGTTTATTTAATAATCCTGCTTTGTTCTTCCAGCACGTTTTAGGTTTTTCACCCATAAGTTGTTTTCCCTGTCTTGCCTCTTTGTATCTTATTTAAGCTGAATTTCAAAATCATAGTCCATCTGCCAGCTGTGGCTCAGGTGGTAGAGTGGGTTGTCTACTAAACAGAAGGTTGGTGGTTTGATCGCTGGCTCCCCAAGTCTGAGTATCATTGAGTGAGATACTGAACCCTGATTTGCCCCTGATACAGTTAACACAGACTCACTGAGTTATCCCAGAGTGTGTGTGCATGAGAATGCAATGTGCTTCCCTAACTCTATTCCACTGTTACCAATTTCCATAAATATTTACGTCCGACAGTCATTTATCATTAAACTATAAAAATTGCTTAGTTGTAGACACGATATTTAAAACACTGCTGACTCCTCTGAAAGGAACATGTTATTAAAGACTAGACTTCAACAAAGCGTCTCAAAGAGTCTCACACACACACACACACACACACACACACACACACACACACACACACACACACAAACACACACACAGACAGGGTAGAAAAGAGAGGGAGAAAGAGAGAGAGAGAGAGAGAGAGGGTCAGGTCGACGAGGAGGACAGAGGACTCTGACATTTTTGAAGTCTTTATGGTGTTGCCCTTCTTGCTAGGTATCATAAAGTCAGCAACTTCAATGTGTTGACCAACAACACTTTGGCGCTTTGACAGGACCCACTTGGGATCAAACCAACTACACAATTAAGAGATGAGCCGTTCTACCTGGTGACCCATTCCAGACTTGTACACTGGAAAACCGTCACTGGACTGCAATGCACCTTTTGAAATACAATTGCTATTATTTTGTCATTCCACATTTTTTTTTATCCTTTCAAATTGTATTTTGATTGTCATCTATGAATTCAGTGTTAGGGTTGGAAAAATACTATTCCGGCTTGGATCACAAATATACTAACATCCTGAATATAAACTAGATCTGAAGTGGAGCGCTGTAAGAAATTCAGCCAATCTTGACACACTCTGACAAAATAGTCTTTCACTCTGTTTATCAATCAGGTTCAAGTTGATCAGATTTTACAAAGCACACATGCACCAAGGTGACAAGTAGCAGGGGCAAAGCCACAATCGATGGCCAAACAGGGAGTCCACTATGATAAATGTGTGTGTGAACGTGTGTGAGCACATTTGTGTATGTGTGCCTGCATATGAAAAGCCCAAACAATGGCCCATCAGATTGAAACTGACTTCACCTTGTATCTTTTGGCCCCGGCTTGTGACAATAGATTGGACAGGAAATCCAATGGCAAGCTGAAAGACAAGGAGAGCAGAAGAGGGGGATGGAAAAGCAGAAGAAGAAAGTAGATCGCCAGTGTGCTCCTGATGTGCAGATTCGCGTGAACATATACATTACAGCATCTTGGTAATGCATGCATGTTGTAGGTGTTGCGTGTCTTAATGTGTATAAAATATAAAACTGCGTATTTACTTTAAATATTTGACAAGGTTTCAGGTGCAGGTGTAGGCAACTTAGTGAGCGAACATGAATGTGTGTGGGTGTGCTTGTGTGGCGGATGACCTGGCCCATTTTAATCTGTGGCAGAGAGAAGATGTGGTGAAAACCATTATCACCGTCTCCCTGTCGCTGATAACAGCCCGCTAATCTGTTTGCTGGAGGTATTGAACAAATGCATTTGTGCCACGGATGGACAGCGAGAGAGGGGATGAATGGAGAGATGGGAGAAGGTGTGTGTGTGTGTGTGTGTGTGTGTGTGTGTGTGTGTGTGTGTGTGTGTGCGTGCGTGTGTGCGTGCCTGCGTGCGTGCGTGAGGAGGGGGTTGTCAGAGGGGTGCTGATGAAAAATGAGAGGATGAGGAGGTTGGGAAAACTTCCCCGACAGCAGTAGCCTCCCTCTGACAACAAGGAAAAAGAGAGATGGGGAAATGGAATGAGCGAGAGGTAAAGACAATGTGGGAAGATGGAGGAAACAAATTGGGGTAATGACAGAGACAGATGAAAAGAAATGAGAAGGAGAAAGACTGAATGAAAAAAGGGAAACGGTGAAGAGAGGGGGAGAAAAAAATCAATGGCACAAGAGTGTCCTGTGATAAGGAATGAGAGAAAAAACAGAAAGGCTGGTAACAGCAGTAAGAGACATTGGCGACGTGGGACCACGTCACGTGGTGACTTAACTTTGACGTGGGCTAAAGTCTTTTTTTCTTACATGCTTTCAGTATTTTGGATGATGGCTTTAAAACATGCACCTTACATCTGCTGACTCGGTGCTAATTATTGTTCCTTTTTGAGGGTTTAGCATGGTTTCTATTAACACAGTCACCCCCTTTGTGTTTGCACTGTCCAACAATGCCACAAGCTTAAAATAAGTTGTTGGGGAGGTGTCAAAGCAAATGTAATTGGCATAAGTTTACCAGCTCAGTCTCTGTTTTCACATCCAAAGACCAACGACTGATGAAATATTAGGATATAATTAGAGTGCAGGAATACTGTTGTGCCTCTGAATGAGTTTACTGTGCTAGACTTTTTTTTTTGCCTGTAGAAGCTGTTGTTGGGTTGGGCAGATCGTTAAACTCTGGGACTAACAGTTAAGCTGAGCTCAGAGACTCTCCTATGAAATGTCGAAGATTGTGAAGGTGTAAAAGAAGAGAATAGGTAGGCCAGAGAGGGGTTGCAACTCCCTGAGCACCATGTCAAAACAAGGGGAGACGTGGCTGATTTTTACCTCTTTCTTTCAAACCATCACCATCATCAGTGTCTGTCTTTCGAATCTGTCATATTCATACTCACTATTTTTTTTTTTTTAGTTTTGTTTTCTTCAGTTTCCAACCTGTCTTACTTTTTCTATGTAAGTGTCTCTCTCACTGTCTTGTATGTCATCTCTTCACCTCCACTATCACTTCTCTCCCTCCTGCTCTGCTGAGGCCCTGGGGCACCATCCGCCTGCTCCGGCTAACCCTTGTATAAGTTTTCCAATTGCAATTCCTGCTGGATTATGGCATGGTGGTGACGGAGGACATTTCCTCTCTGATTATATATTTGATTCAATGGCGTGATTATTGGAGCAATATCTCTGTGTGTGTGTGTGTGTGTGTGTGTGTGTAGATGGAGAGGAGGATGATGCTGAGTGGGGACAGAGACCTTGACCTCACCCAGGGGACATGGACATCTGTGTGCTTTCTCTCTGGGTGTCCACGCACACACATCGAGCGTTGTAAACGTGCAAACAGATACACACACACACACACACACACACACACACACACGTGTTCCATCCCCCAGAATCCCTGCTTGCAAATTGCTGTGCTTACACACACATGCACATTTATATACACACACAGCCCTCTTCATCCTCTAGCCCTGAGGTTAGGGGCTGTAGATGGCAGACATGGAGATTGGTTTTTAGTTAAATGTCAGTGGAGGTGAAAGTACTGCCCAAAGGCACGTGTGTGCATGTATGTGTGTGTGTCACTGTCTCTCATTTTCTCAGTTTCTCTCTCTTCCTCAGTGCCCATTTTTTTGCAACAGTTTCTATCATGCTTTCATTACCTCGTTGTCTTTGTGTGTCTCTCTTGTTCTTTGTGAACAACTTTCCACACTTTTCTCTGACTCTGTGTAGGTCTGTGACTACAAGTCATTTGCCCAGATGCCCTAAATCATGCCCTGCATGTGTGGGATGTAATGCACTTATGGAGGCATAAAGTCTACATATTAATAGGGGCTGGGGTAGATGGGTGGGTTGACAATACACTTGTTTTTTGTTTAAAATTGATAGTCAGCATTTCTTTGAACTTTCCCTTAACCATGTTTATTATTTTAACTAAGAAAATGGAAGTCCTGATCTTAACCCATCACTGATGTTTCCCCAGAACTAACTAAATTGTTTTTGTGCCTAAACTTGACCAAACAGAGGTGTGAAGTATCTGCGCTATATTACATTCACAAGAAGTGTATCCAAAGGTTAGGGACAAATGACCTAACAACACTTCAGGTTATTAATCTGTTTTCAAAACTACCTTATTATAATTTTCAAAAAGTTATTGAGCAGTTACTTTGCAATGACCTGCTGCTGGAAGAACAGCTGGCTGCCAAGTGTGTGGCACAGCTTGCATGCTGCCATGGGTTCCTACATACCAGCTGGTGCATCTCATGAGTGCCCACCCAAAAGATGGTGTGCATCTGGTGCACAGCAGTGACCTCCTTGGCCTTTTCATTGTTAGCGAACAGAAATCAAAGAAGCGTTGGAGAAATTTGACTCGTGTCATCATCAGTTTGTTCTCACCAGTCAAGATTTGACAGCTGGATCATGCCAAAAACTGGGCATGAAAATGGCTTCAGAAACTTGGCATCCTGTCCAGAGTGAAGATTTGAATACTTGTGTATGTTTGTACCAGTGTGTGTGTGTGTGTGTGGCCTGTCCTGTTTAAGCCCAGACGTGTCAATCAACTTGGGTTGGCAGTCGTCAAACTGGTATTTCCAGCACCAGAGCTGGAGGGTTCTCTAACACACACAAACACACCTACACACATAGACCCAAACACACAGGGATCATGTCCTGAAGGGTTGTTATTGTCCTAACGTGGTCCGTACGTTGTCTGTCCACCAATCTGATCACACGGACCACTAAACCACAACAGTGCCCCTAACTGTGCATGTGTTGAATCCATGCGTGTTGACTGACAGCTGTCACAAAGCCTGAGAAGCAGCAGACCATATGCACTGTGTGTGCTTGTGTTTTTGTGTGTGTGTGTGCCAGTGCAGATACTGTATAGACAGAAGAAAAGGTCATTGTGAGCTGTTTTGACTGTTAGCTGCGCTGGGCTGATGTCACACACATATAGAAGGGTGGTGACTGAGGCAGATGGCGGCTGTTAAACTGGGATCATACACGCACATGCTCATACCTGCTGGCACAGACACACACATCACTGCCAAGGTTTCACTAGGCATCCCCAAATCCATCATGTGAACAGTGATAGCTGTGCTGGTTCACAGTGGAAGCAAAGATCATATTTAAAGTGTATTTTCTTTTTCGGTTCCTAAGCAGAAGTGTTAGCATTATTCCAAAATAAAGACTTTTAAGAACACACAAAACCAAATGTTGAAGTTGTGAAGCGAGTTAATTAATCCACACATTTGTGAGCTTACCAGTGAGCCGTATTAAGTTTTTTCAGGTACTGAGTGTTTTTTAAAGTATTTTTAAGAATTTCTCAAAGCCAGGGGCACAAAGTATTGATCTAAATTTTGAAATAGTTTCCGCGAGTCATTCCTCGTTCGCTGTCGGAGACAACAAACAAGGAATGCCTCAAATAATGTATTTGCGCCACTTGTTGAGATCACAGCATCATAGTTAGAAGTGTTTGAAATGTCACAGTCTCTGTAAATATTCAGCCACTGAAGTGCTTTAAAATGAGTTGTGGCAGGACTGGGATTTTATTGTTATCTCACACTCTTGGCTCTGTTTCACTTGCCATACTGTGCAGTTTCCATTTGAACCAAAGCACCACAGGAGCTGAATGGCAGGACAGAGCAGCCAAGGCAACAAATGAGCCAATTTGGAGACACAAATGCCCTGGCATAATCCTTTCCCATAGTTAAAGCCTACAACAATACACAGAGGCAGAGAGTAATTGTGACATTAGTGGTTTGGAGTGTATCCCTGTGGACCAATAAGCATGCCTGTCAGCATATGTATGTGTGCGTTGTCGCAGTGAGTAAGTCAGACAGTTAATGCACAAAAGGAAATGCCCATAACTCTCGGAAATCCTCACAAGCTGTGTTGTTGCACATGAAGATGTGCATAAATAAGTAATGAACTACTCATTAGCTGTCACTCACTGGAGAGGTAGAGTCATTAAGGGCGGTGTTGATTCATTTCACTGCTTATAGATTGCACTATTAAGACTGTTTCTACTGATTTCCAGTTCCTGTTAAGTTAAAATACAAATTTATTAATCAACTTGTTTAAGAAAAAAAAAACATTCTACTTGAACTATCATTAGGGTATACTGCTGCCACTCACACACCATTTTTTAAAGGAAAATTACAGTATATTTTAAATTTGCCCTTATTTTTTGTGTTTATTTAAAAAACTATTTTTTTATATTATACTTCATATTTTTGCCTGTAGCATATGTAGAGTTCTGCCTTTACTTGGGTTTTTACTAACCTGACAGTTTGGTGTTTAAGGGATTTAAACACCAGTTGGAAACCCACATCAACACTGATGTTGATGTAATTGCAGGATTACAAAATGAGAAAGATGAGAAATCAAATTCAGCCTATGAGAGATGTAGCAGATCAACAATTTGGTACATTGTTAAAAAAAGAAGGAATGCACTAGCCACCTCAGCAACACCAAAAGAAGAACACAGAAGACAACTGAAGTGTACAATCACAGAATTCTTTCTTTTCTTAAAAAAAGAAAAAAACCTTCACAACATCTAGCCAAGTCAGACACACTCTCGAGCAGGTAGGTGTATCATTGTCAAAGTCTACAATCAAGAGACACCCTTATGAAGGTAAAGAAGTTACAACAAGGTACAAACCACTGGTTATACTCAAGAGCAGGGAGGCCTAATCTGGTGTTCCAGTCCAGTTTGCCAGAAAACATCTAAACGAGTCTGCAAAGTTCTGGAAAAAAAGTCCTTGGACATTTGAAACCAAGATTAACTTGCACCAGAGTGATGGGAAGAGAAAGGCATGGAGAAGGAAAGGAAGTATACCACATCATCTGTTAAACATGGTGGACGTAATGTTAGTCACAGGCATAGCTGCCAGTGGAAATGGATCACTAGTGTTTATTGATGATGTGAGTCCAGAATAGAAGAAGCAGTCTGAAGTGTGCAGGGCTGTACTCTGCTCAGATTCAGCCAAATGCTGGACCACCTATCAGACTGGGCTGTGTATTACAAATGGATAATGACTCAAAGGACATTACAAAACCAACCTGAGCTTCTCAAGACAAAGAAATATTCTTCAGTGGCCATGCCAGTCACCTGACTTCAACCCAGCAGAGCATGCTTTTCAGTTGCCTAAAAAAAATACTGAATGTAGAGAGACCCGCAAACAAGAAGCAACTGAAGGTTGCTCCAGTAAAGGCCTAGCAGAGCATCTCTTGGAAGGAAACAGCATTTGGTGATGTCCATGGGTTCTAGACTTCTGGCAGATTATTGACTTGATACAAGTATTAAAATAATCCTCACATTTAAAATGTTTTTAGTTTGCCCCATTACTTTTGAGCCTCTGAAAATGGGGTATTATGCATAAAAGCAGCTGTAATTGCTAAACAGTTATTACTTTGTTAAACCCCTTGAATTAAAGCTGATTGTCTGCACTTCGAACACATATTGAATTTTAGACTTTGAAATGGGGAAAACTACAAAAATGGTGTCACTGTCCAAAAGTCTATGCATCTAACTGTAAATTAAGTTAAATTATGTGAAAACACCAGAGTACTTTATGCAGAGACCTCAGATTTATAGAAAACCTGTTTAAATTCATGTCTGTGGCATTTTGGAGTTATAGAAAATGTCAAATACCAATTGAAATTCTCCATTTATTTTGTTTATTTTTCATGTATTTCCATTTTCAGTTTAAGCAAAAGAAAATCAACACGACAGTCGAAAAAACCAATCCATAAGGCGCAGGTTGATATTCAAAAACACAAGCGCTGCACATGGTATAAACATTAATACAATGTTGTAATTGCAAGTTTAAAGTAGACAAGTAATTGACAAGCAAAAGTAAAAATGTAGCAGACACCAATAAGAAAAAGTTCAAATTAAAGTTCAGAAGAAGACATATTGCTGTCATTTCAGTATTGAATGGTCAGAGGTCCACTGGAATAAGCTCTATAGCTCTAGATGTGTGTTTGAGCTATAGGTTATCCTAGCTGCTGTGGGACAAGAGACAGGGCACACCCTGGACAGGTCGCCGGTCTATTGCAGGGATTGCAACCATTCATGCTCACAATCATACTAGAGGCAACTTAGAATCACCAATTAACCTAACAGGCATGTCTCTGGACTGTGGTTGGAAGCTGGAGAGCCTGCAGCACAGGGAGAACATGCAAACTTCACACGAAGTGTTTGCAGAGGACCTTCTTCCAGCAGAGGCAGCAATTTTCTACTCTGAGTGCTCAAAGCTCTTTTACAGCAAGTCACATTCATCCATTCACACATTCATACAGTGCTTTAAGCGCTTTCTTACTGTCATGCATGTACTCACACTCCAGTGGATGCCTCATCGGCAATTAGAGGCGCCCCGAGAGAATGGAGGTAAACTTAAAGGCAGGTGTGAGATTAGAGATGCAAACCAAAATTTTAAGCTATTTGTGACATTTTGAAAAGGTGATGACGGAAACCTACAAGGTTAACTCGTAACTAAGACACCAAATAGTGAATTCAGACCCTGAAGACCTAGAAGGAAATTATTCAGCAACCACCTGAATAATGACCAAACCCATGAAAAAAAGATCAAACTGTACAAAACCCTAATGTCCTTTAAAATGTCCCACTGTCCAAACACAGCAGCCCTTACACTCATACTCCTGCCAACAAGGCGTTTGCCTGATAAATGGCCATCCCCTGTGCCTATAAACAACAACCTCTTTCTCATCCACACATACACACGTCCATAGAAGGAGCCATTGTAGCCCACTAATTCCTATTCATTTAAAACAGTCACCAGGGCACGGTGTAGCCTTGCTCGGCCTCAGACACCAGCCATTCATTATTCAGCTGCTCGCTTTATGAATGGCTTACAGGTGGATGCTACAACAGCAACAGAGAAACACTGCTCATAAATCACAACACACACACACACACACACACACACACTTACACATATTCTCTCTCTCTCTCTTTTTTTTAAAGACTACAGGGCCTGGAGATACAGGGCCTACGTGTTTGTTCACGAACGGGAGTGTGCAGTGTCGTCAATTTCCCTCTGTGCACTTTCTCTTGCTGCTGTTTAATTAGTAATGAGAACAAATATTTGTTTGTTCCAAAAGTAGGGAAGGGAGGGGGAAGTGAGAAAGGAAGCCAGAGAGAGGGAAAGGGGGGAGAGAGAGAGAACCGCTAGAATAAATGAGTTTCCCCACGCTTTCTGTCACAAACAAGCTGTCTAACTGTTGTTTCCTCTCCACAGGCAGCCAGTGACAGAGATGGCCACTATACTAAGTGTGTGTGTATGCAATCCAACAGGAAAGCACAGGGCAGCTGTTTAACATAGTCAGTGATATAACTAATAGATCACACAGTGTTACATTTGTCAATGTGACACTTTCTCCTATATTGAGTTACACTCCAGGGTTTTCTGTGTTTCTTTCCCTCCCTCTCTGTGTTCTTCTTGCTGCTCCTGTCTTGCTCTCTCACTCCCCCCTCCCCATTTTTTTTTGTCTGTCTCTACTATTACTAACCTCTGCCATCTTTCTCAGTTTCTCTCTGCAAATCATGACTAAAACTACACACAGCGAGGGAAATCAGCCTACTGGAACAATGCACTGGTGTGGTCAAGATCTTGACAACATTCTCACCCACAAACCATGATGGATTACAAGATGGCCTGTGTGTTCTCTGAGTTTCGTCATGTTGTACTTCAGGGTCCACTCCATCTACCTAAATGACCTTTTTTTGTGCCGTATCCTTAGTTATTTGTTTTTGAACTTTAAATTGCAGGAATTTGCAGTATCTAAGTATTGCACAGACTTTTAAATATCACATATTTAACAATCAAGCATAGCTCAAATTTAGTGGGCCCTCAGAGAAATCTCCTGTGACTCAGACACAAATTGAATGGTAAAGTTACCTTCTAAAAAAGCAAGGGTAATCCTGACATGAAAACGTAAAGAAGTAACGTTTAGAAAAATGGAGGAAAAAACAGACATCAGTTGCAGTCAGCCATTCATTGTTGTCCTCCCTCTGCGGCTGATGTAGATTCACTGCCTGCCACTTTCAGTAACAGAGAGGAAGTTCACAAGAGTGCCAAATTTGAAGTTATGTGAGCAGTTGTGCTGCTTACAGACAGCTTTTGTTAGAGGTTACTTTTAACAGTTCCCATGAGCTTTAACAGCAAAACACATCACCAATGACGGAGACATGTTAGGAAAAAAAATTTCTATATGTTCATGTCACAGTACTTACAGTTGCTGTCAGCTCTAAAAAAAACATGAGCTGACGACTCTTTTTCTAGAGCTGACTTCACCTAGAGTCACTCTCCGCTGCAGCTCCACCTCTGCTGCACTACAACGCTGAAAAAACTGAATGTTTGTTACCATGATTTCTCACATTCGTTTGGTGCCACAACTTCCAACGTTTGTGCACACACAAAGTGTTTGCATGTTAAGCTAATTGGCGATTGTAAATTGGCTGCAGGAGTGAATGTGATCTGTACTATTTGTTGAGGTTTTGCAGACATGTGACCACCAACTATGTGGCGTTAACTTGCCTGACATTTTGGATGTGTGATAATCTTGTAGACAATGTAGGATCAAGCAAATAAGGCCCCAGTCACACAGGCCTAGAGACTGGTCTGCAACCATGTGGCAACCACCGGTTGTGAGGAAGAAAATGAGCATTCCCTGACCCGTTGCAAGTGATTCCTGGAGGTTGATGGCAGTCACTGGGAAAATGATTGCTAAAGCCCCAGTCATACAGGCCTACAGACCAGTCATTGACCCCATGGCAACCATCTGTCACAAGGGAAAAGCATGTATTCCCCAACCAGTTGGCAAAAACCTGCTTGTGATTACTTTGGTTGCCAGCATATTGCTGTGGTTGTATTTTTCAATGGAAGTGATGGACCTGTCTACAGACATTGTCCAGCTACTCTCAGAGCTGTAGTGAAACAGTGAAAAGCGCAACACAAATCACACTTTTCAACATGTTTCAAAAGCTGCACCTTTTTGAAACGTATTGGCTGCAGTATTCAAGTACAGCTTTTACTTTAAAGGCGAGCCTTCTCCATTTCGATTTTGCGTCTCATTTTTCCAAGTTTAATCTCGCTCGGCTAGTAGTTAGTATTTGTAGACAAACATGAAAACTTACAAGTAACCATGGCAATCTGTTAGCCAGCAACCTCCAGGAACCACTACTAACTATTTGGGGAAGACACCTTTTTCCCTAGCAGCCAGTAGTTGTATAATGTCCAATAACTCTCAAACACTGCGCCCATGACATCACGTGACAAACCTCAATAAGCCCTGCGATTCATTGGTGGCCTGTCCAGGGTCACCCTGCCCTATAAAAGCTGAGATAGGCTCCAGCCGCACTGTGACCCTGAACTAGAAAGTAGAAGATGATGGACGGATGGAGTGATGAAATTATAAAAATTATAAAAAAAATACTGGTATTCAGAATTTTGCCATGCATGAGGCCCCGTTCTAACAAAACTTAAGCAGATTTAGTACAATAAATAAAAACAGTTACACAATCAATTTACAATGTATAAGAAAACCGTGTTTGTAGAAACCGTCTTTATCATCACTACACAATACGCACACTAAGGCACACTTTGTGTTCTCTGGATGCTCAGCAGTTTAATCCTATTGATAAACTGGAACTAGTATTCCAATAAATATTTGAATAAAATGCAGAATAGAATTTTTCTTTCTACTCGTCATGTGTTTACTTATATATTGTGTGATTTGTGTACTACAATGTGTGAGGGAGAGCGTGGTGGCATTGCAGCCGTGATTGATGGATCCTTCTGTGTTCCACTCAGCTTGTCTTTCACAGCCAGGCCTCTAATCCTGTTTCCACCCTGTCACTCACTCACCTAAACACACCTGCACATGTGCGCATTTATACACACACAAATACACACACACAAACACTGATTCTCCTTCCAGTTCGTCAGTCACGCAGATACACACCAAGATATGAAAGCAGTATGTGACAGCGCATCTAACAGCACTCTCAGCAGCCACACTCACGCTCACACTCATGCACACACACGCACACGAGCACGCTCAGCGTGGTTCAGAGTTGGTTTTTGTTTTCCCCAGCTGACCTCTTAAAGAAAATAGCTTGTTTTAGATTGTGTTGTCTTTGCAGTCACACGGAGACAGAGATATAAAGATCATCATATGCAGTATGTATAGGTGGGTATGTGCACATTTGTGTTTGGTTGGTGAACACATTTAACTGGACTATTCACAATGTTTATGGCTTAGTGGATTTATGATTACTAGCTGTCAGGTTTGGGGACTTATTTTTTTGTGTATGTATTTTTAGCTATCCCACTGTTTTACAGATAAAACAGGTACATTATATTGCAGGCCCCTTAATTTCACCTCTGCCCTATCGTGGTGTAGCCTACGATACATTGTGTTCATGCTGGAGACTCCCTTTCATGTCTCCTCAGAAAATATGTATCTGCACTTCAACAATGAGACAACCCCCAAAACAGGATTTTTTTTTTACAGGTAGAGGACACTGACATTTTTCCCTCCTCATCTTTTCTGACTGTTTTTGCTAGTTTTTCATTTGGCCAGGGTTAATGTCACGACTGGTTATACCTGGACCCTACAGACAATGCACAGGCAGTCCAACTCCTCCAGGATGGCACATCAATACATGCCATTGCCAGAAGGTTTCCTGTATGTCCCAGCACAGTCTCAAGACCCCCATCAGGCCAATGGTGTGAATGTTTCTGACCAAACAATCAGAGACAGACTCCAGTAGGTTGACCTGAGAGCTCGGCATCCTCTAGTGGGCCCTGTGATCACTGGTAACATGGAGCCCAATTGACCATTGCCATAGAATATCAGAATTGGCAGGTCCACCACTGTTGCCCTGTGCTTTTCACAGATGAGAACAGGTTCACCCTCAGCACATGTGACAGATGTGAAAGGGTCTGGAGAAGCCATGAAGAATGTTATGCTGCTTGTAACACTGTTCAGTTTGGTGGTGGGTCAGTGATGGTCTGGGAAGGCATATCCATGGAGGGACACACAGACCTCTACAGGCTCTACAGCACCCTGACTGCCATCAGGTATCAGGATGAAATCCTTAGACCCACCGTCAGACCCTGTGCTGGCGCAGTTGGTCCAGGGTTCCTTCTGGTGCACAACAATGCCCGGCCTCATGTGGCGAGAGTATGCAAGCAGTTCCTGGAGGATGAAGGAAGTGATACCAATAACTTGTCTCCATGTTTGCCTGACCTATATCCAATAGAAAACCTCTGGGATGAACTGGGTATCATGCAGTGATAATGAGGATATTCTTTGGCTGTAGAGCTCCGCTCCAGGTTGAATGACCTATCTAACCTGAAGCAGCAGCAGCAGTTGGAGACCTGATGCATCTTCACCTGCAGGATGAGAGACCATTCAGAGGCAGCTGAATATGCTGCTTAGTCACATATTTGTCACAAATAAGCCTTGTGGGTTAGAAAAATGAGGGAGAGCTAATTATTAGTTTCCTGTATTATAAGTTGCCTTTTGTGTAATATATTTTGTGGGTGGATGGCTTTTTTGAAGGTCACCAATTGAGGACACACTGCTGTCGGGACACCTTGTGACTGCAGTTTACCGTCAGTGTACAGATCAAATAACCAAAAATGTACAGGTACAGCACAGTGAATCTTGAATGGGTTTGTCTCTCTGACAGTTCAGCTGTGATTTGTGAACATGAACATTGCTCCTTTCCGGGGTTTGATGGATGTGGGAATCATTACTTAACAGCAAGTACAGCAAACACATTAAATCTCTCATTCTGTCCTCCTTCTCCTCATCCTCCAGATGCATTTCTATCTTCTTGCTCCCTGGACTGCCCTGTAGTTTAAATACACACTTTCCTGACAAGAACACAGCATTGATTCTGATCAGCACACACACACACACACACACACACTAAATAATACACAACGCAAAACCTAGGAGATTGTTTTGTCAGAAGTGGAATGGTGAGGTATGGGAGGTGGGTGGCACGGCACTAAGTGCCTAGTGTGTGTGTGTGTGTGTGTGTGTGTGTGTGTGTGTGTGTGTGTGTGTGTGTGTGTGTGTGTGTGTGTGTGTGTGTGTGTGTGTGTGTGTGTGTGTGTGTGTGTGTGTGTGTGTGTGTGTGTGTGGATGGCCAGGCCAGTAAAGGGAGCATGCTTTATGACAAGTGAAACGAGCCCAGTGAGAAGCTGTCCGGTTCAATACCTCATCACAGCACACAGCAAATTGTGCTGTATTGAGGAGACGCACACACACACACACACACACACACCCAGGACCAAAGCTCATTTCATAGCAAATTGTCTGTTCTTGACGACAGTTACACTCAGGAAGAGTCCACATGCACGGATAGTGTACACAGTTATGAGTTAAAGTACACTGCAGCCCATGACAATAAAGTCAAAGCTGAAAAAAATAAGTAGCTGCAATGGCAGAAAAACGGCCTAAGTCTTAAGTTGAACATTGAAATTTAAATTAGTGACAGCCGGATAAGCCCCTCGCACACTTTAAATTTATTGCGTGTGAGGGAAACTGTACCAGTCAAAAGTCTGGACACACTTGACTGATACTGTACTCTGGAAAATATTTAAATTCAGCAGCAACATCACGTCACTGCTGCTTTGTGCATTTTGGCAGCAAACACATACACTGCATCCACTTCTCTTCACTGTAAACCCCAAATGACAGGGCAGTAAGTGCAAATGCCTAAACTTGCTGTAACACACAAACACACACACACACGCGCACACACACGCACACAGACACACAAATTCTTCACGGCAGAAATTGGATTAGGAATTTTGTAGTTTTATATTGGCCACATAAACCTGCTAGATAATAGCATGTATGTGTATGTATGTGTGTGTGTATATATATATATATATATATATATATATATATATATATATATATATATATATATATATATATATATATAAATTTATGTGTGTGTATATATATATATATATATATATATATATATATATACAGTGCCTTGCAAAAGTATATATATATATATATATATATATATATATATATATATATATATACACACACTCATACACGCTATTGTGTATTTATATATATATATATGTATGTACAGTGCCTTGCGAAAGTATTCGGCCCCCTTGAACTTTTCATAAAGATATAAAATTTTAATTTTTTTGTGAAGAATCAACAACAAGTGGGACACAATCGTGAAGTGGAATGAAATTTATTGGCTGTGTCAAACTTTTTTAACAAATAAAAAACTGAAAAGTGGGGCGTGCAATATTATTCGGCCCCCTTGCGTTAATACTTTGTAGCGCCACCTTTTGCTGCAATTACAGCTGCAAGTCTCTTGGGGTATGTCTCTATCAGTTTTGCACATCAAGAGACTGAAATTCTCGCCCATTCTTCCTTGCAAAACAGCTCGAGCTCAGTGAGGTTGGATGGAGAGCGTTTGTGAACAGCAGTCTTCAGCTCTTTCCACAGATTCTCCATTGGATTCAGGTCTGGACTTTGACTTGTCCATTCCAACACCTGGATACGGTTATTTGTGAACCATTCCATTGTAGATTTGGCTTTATGTTTTGGATCATTGTCTTGTTGGAAGATAAATCTCCGTCCCAGTCTCAGGTCTCTTGCAGACTCCAACAGGTTTTCTTCCAGAATGGTCCTGTATTTGGCCCCATCCATCTTCCCATCAATTCTGACCATCTTCCCTGTCCCTGCTGACGAAAAGCAGGCCCAAACCATGATGCTGCCACCACCATGTTTGACAGTGGGGATGGTGTGTTCAGGGTGATGAGCTGTGTTGCTTTTACGCCAAACATATCGTTTTGCATTGTGGCCAAACAGTTCGATTTTGGTTTCATCTGACCAGAGCACCTTCTTCCACATGTTTGGTGTGTCTCCCAGGTGGCTTGTGGCAAACTTTAAATGAGACTTTTTATGGATATCTTGGAGAAATGGCTTTCTTCTTGCCACTCTTCCATAAAGGCCAGATTTGTGCAATGTACGACTGATTGTTGTCCTATGGACAGACTCTCCCACCTCAGCTCCTTGAGATGTTAAAAGCTTGGGAAATCTTTTTGTATCGAAATCCGGCTTTAAACTTCTCCACAACAGTATCTCGGACCTGCCTGGTGTGTTCCTTGATCTTCATGATGCTCTCTGCACTTGGAACAGAACCCTGAGACTATCACAGAGCAGGTGCATTTATACGGAGACTTGATTACACACAGGTGGATCCTATTTATCATCATCAGTCATTTGGGACAACATTGGATCATTCAGAGATCCTCACTGAACTTCTGGAGTCAGTTTGCTGCACTGAAAGTAAAGGGGCCGAATAATATTGCACGCCCCACTTTTCAGTTTTTTATTTGTTAAAAAAGTTTGACACATCCAATAAATTTCATTCCACTTCACGATTGTGTCCCACTTGTTGTTGATTCTTCACAAAAAATTCAAATTTTATATCTTTATGTTTGAAGCCTGAAATGTGGCAAAAGGTTGAAAAGTTCAAGGGGGCCGAATACTTTCGCAAGGCACTGTATATATAGGATCATGTCCGAGAGCCAGACTTTGGGTTGGAAGAGGGGCTTCAGAGCAATGAAGAGTTGCTGGGGATAAAATCAACAAGCTTGCAGCTTCAATGAAGCTTCAATTGGTCAACTGAAAAATTTCGTGAAGGAGCTTTCAGGCTCACAATCCACATTAAAAAACTAAATAAAAACTGACTCCCAAGGCTTAAAATCCCAAAACCTATCCAATGAACATTTGGATGTAGCCCAGTTTCATTGTTTTGGATGTTGCAGTGGTACTTTACGGTTAACAAACCTATGCTAACTTATTATTATTATTATTTCTACTATTACAAGCATAAACCCGCCCTATGGCTGGTGTCATGTATTGATTTCTTTGCCACTTGTAATACACATTGTACCAAACTGGATTCATATCTTGGCTGTAAATATATCTGCAGGCTGCAAGCTCATTTAATCTCAAACTGCTGCCTTTGTAGTAATTCTTTTATAAATATCTCTGTATATCTATTCTGCATATGATACAGGACTGATTAATAACACAACAAAACATTTAAAATTGCGGTACTCGTCTTCGGGTTCACGTACTCCTGATGGTCGTCAAAAATGTTTTCAGCTTTACTGGAATTAATTGTCATTTGTTAAGCTACAGGTCTGTGATTTTTAAGGCCTTTATTTCATTCTGTATTTGGTGGTGATGTGAATAAAATTTTGATTATCGTTAAATCACGTATGGGCGACGCGCGCTGAACGTGACACGTGGAACAAATGCAAACGGAGGACGTAACATGAAAACAGTCATCGTTAAAAGAATAAACAGATGGATTATCATGTTTAGATTTTCCTTTGAAAATAATGTGTCTTTAAAGTTTAATTTTAAAACCAGCTGATCATGAAATGCATTGTAAAATGTGGCTTGCAGTTGGTGGTTGTCACTCTCGTGGAAATGGGTGAAAATAATTAAAGTGAATGTCCCAGCCTGTAGCCACCTGCCAGCACCGCCGGTGGTGAAATTAGCATTTGTTGCTGCTCGAGCTTTTGAGGATGAGACGGATTCATGTGACGATAGCTTTTTCATTTCTTCTGTGTTTAGGGGAGAAGGTAAAGGAGAGTTTACAATTAGAAGTCCCATACATGAATAGAGCTCACTGCCTCACACACTGCTGTTCAGTGCCTCACAGTGTCGTTTCCCACAGGAACAATAACAGATGCATTACCTTGACAAAAACATACCGCCACTGCAGTATAATAATGCATGCTAAATTAGCAGAGATGAAATCACTGCAGGCACACTGTACATATATTCCTGTCCGGTCCAAACAACATGCTCCAATTAACACCCCCTTAATCGGCATTCGGCAGCCCCCCCCACCCCCAAAACCCTGAGCAGAGTCCCAGCAACCTTTGGAATTGACAAATCAAAGAGCAGACATCTCTCAACAAGGAAGTAATTGGCCTGACCCCACGACCTCTCGTGCCTTGCATCAGGGATGCATTGAATCAAAACCTGCTACTATGAGACACACCCACACTGCTAACTAGCATCTTGGTCCCTTAAAACACACGCACACACTCTTAATGTATACAGTAACACTTACACACATGCACACACAAAGACGTCATTAGTGGCTGTGCTGCGCTCATCGCTCATTAGACACAAACCAGGGAGAGAAGTTCAGTTGATGGGGAGATAAAGTGGCTTGTATTGCACACACACAGGCATGTACGGGCAAATATAAAAATGACTGGGTCTTCATCTAGTGAGGATAAAAAAAAAACTGCAGAGCTAATAAGGCAGTCTTGCAAATAGACAAGAAAGAGGAGGAGAGGGCGGAGGGAAACAATGGAGAGACTTCCATTCCTCCCTGCTGTTTAGAGGAGTTCAGATTGTTGGTGGGACAGAAAAGATCAGGCTTAATAGAAATACTTTATGACTTTATGTATACAAAAAATGAGATGAGGGTTTTGTAAATACACGTCTACATCTGCAGCTTACGTGTCTTTTTTTTCAGACTACAGGAAATCAGCTTCATTATGGCTGGATCTGGACAAAGCAAGGTGTTGCTTCTGGCTGGAAATGAAAATAGTAGTAGAGCATGACAGCTGATCATCTGAAAGCATGCCAAAGCAAAAGAGGAAAGGTAGACAGCTAGGTGAAACTGTGAAATTAACTAATACAAGGAGGTCGGTATGATACACTCCACTTAAATTCACTCAGTTTCCAAGTCTGTGCAGTCTTTTTTGCTAGCTAGTGCAGGCATGACTGATCACGCAATAATGTGAAGTTTCTCGATCACAAAAATGTGAGATTTTATAAGTCAGTAATAGCCTATTCTAATACAGCAACTATTGAAACAAACACACACACACACAAAGTAATGTAGTCTGAGCTTAGCGTAAGGACTGCAATTTATGAAAGAATATGTAGCAAATCAGCAAATTCATGCTACACTTTGGTATTACGTTCAACTAGTGCAAATTTGCTATGCTGACAACGCATTTGCTACATTTTAACAAAGCACGATGATGTTGTGTTACAATACACATGTGATTGTGTTCTTGGCAACCTGATGAGGACAAACCTGCTCACCATTTAACCGCTGCCTTTGTCTCATTTCTTGTTTTTTTAGTGAAAACTACTGCCTGCTGTGGCACAAAGGAAGGTTGATCAGAGCACTGAGATTGAGCCAAATGGTAAAATGTTTGCAGGCTAAACATGCTACAAGGTCCCAAAGTGCTTGGACCTGTAGAATTGGTGATGATGCGTTTAAACATTTCACATAGACTTTTGGTTTCAGTTTGCAAAGTTCAGTGTGAGGACAGCTTCATACGGCTTGTTTTTGTTGTTAGATAATGCTATGCTAAATCCAATTTCTGCTACAAAGACATGGCTGTTTTTTTCTGGGGAAAAGTCAAAGAAACAAATGATCATATACAGTGTAATACTGTAACTCAAAGCTGCATGTTTCCTATAGAGGCATATGGAAATATTCTAATTAATTATTACTCTTCTTGGACTAAACAGTGGAATTATTGAAGGTTGAAGTGGCATATTACTGAGCCTATACATGAATATATCTTTAAATATTATCCATACACACACAATAACATAACTTAATGATGGTATTCTGCAGCCATTGTGGAGTTGCTGTAAATAAAGACACCACACAGGAGTTAAGTGTTATTCATTACACTGCATAGTGTATGCTAATGAGGTGTTTTTATTTACTGGACTTGGAGGAAAAACTCATAAGATCATCCCAGCGGTTTATAACGTTAACCAGCTGTAAATATGTTATCTGCATTGCTATAAAGGATAAATATGTTTCCCCTTTATGTTGAGAGAACAAGCAAACTTAATTCCACATCAGCTTGGATTTCAGTGGCACTACGTTTCTGTGAAGGGGTGGTTATTTGCAGTGGGGAGACCTTCCTCTTCCTCACATGTATTTATACATCAATCCAAGAACGCGCAGTTTACATTAGCATAAAGCCATGTACATATATACAAAGTCAAATAAACACACTGAAAGTGGACATTTGTATTCACAAAAAAACACCTTAAATATACTAATGAAACATGCGTGTAAATATACGCTACACACAGGCATATGGACAGGCACATATTCCAAATGCTAGCTTAGAAAGAAACACTCAAACAGCCACACATAAATTCTCATCATTTCAACCATGTGCATCATCATTCCGCTTAATTTAAATCCACATGCACATATCAACTGTTTTAAAGTCATACTGCAACCCCCCCCCCCAGAAAAAAAGTTGGCACGTCTGTAAAATGTAAATGAGAACAAAATGCAACTGCATTCAACCACTCACAACCGGTCTGAGAAAACACGTTTTTCCCTAGAAACTGGTGGATGCCAGGTCTCTAGGCCTGTGTGACTGGACTCTTGCAGCAGGTGGTATGTATCAAAGTAGATGAATGCCAGGACCCAAGGTTTCCCAGAACAATACTGCTTTATAACAACATTAAATATCAGTGTCGCGTTAATGTTGTGGCCGAATATTGTAAATACCCGCCTCATGTTTTTTGAGTTGTACAGTTAGTCTGCACTTTCCCTCTCTGATACACCTTTTGAATTTTTCCCTGGGTTATCCCTTTAACTTGTCATGTTGGACATATACATTTTTTATTAGCTTGATTCCTTCCCTCTGTTTGGTTCCTGTTAATACATTCAGGTGTCATGCATTTGGGTCTTTTTTTTTTTCCTGAACTTCACATCACATCTCACTGACGAGCACACAAACACCTCCCTGTTATGCTGTTATTTAATCACTTTGTTAGCGACAGGATATCGCCTATGCTAATGTCCCAGTTAATGCCTCAGTGGCTCTCCTTCAGAAATACATTTGTTGTTTTATTGTGGACTTGTTTCTATAATTCATAGGATGCATGCCGTCCCAGATCACCCCCAGATGAATAGAGCTGGTGAGAGTGGAGAGATAAGTGTAATTCATTGAGACCTGCTGCCATTATATCTCACTCCACCCATCTCTTTGTCTTTCTCATCCAACTTTTCTTTTCCTTGGTGTCTGTAGTCATGGATCATAATATTGTGATAGCTGTTAGTGGTGCAAGTGCCATTAATGATGTCGTCTCATGGATGTGAACAACTGCTTTAGCAAGTACAGAGCCTTCTGGGAGTAATCAGAGACAAAAAGAGAGATATTAAATCAAACGTCTGAATCTTAACTGAACTTGACGCTTTAGCAGTGTTCATTATTGCAGCGCCCTGCTAAATGAGATTGAACTGAAGAGAAAATACACATCAAACTGCCACATATTAAACAGCCAAATGAAATGTCTTGAATATTTTAAATGACTGTATTGCTGTTTTTGTGCAGAGAGGATCAAAGTCCAGATGGTTCATTCCATGGGGACCATGGACGTGTATCAGATTCAAATTCAGTCCTTTTAATACTGTCAAACCTTTGCAAACCAAAATGTTCACCTGTGGTGGACATAAAGAAAAAGGAAATAACAATTGCTGTCCACCAACCAAAGATAAGGTAATTTCCCCTTTTTTTTCAGCACTGTCAGATCTTATCTTTTTTCCTGGCTTACTTTACCGATAGCTCTAGCAAAGGGTTAACAAGTGCTAATGGCTGGTAAATAGGGGTAAAGGCAAATGAGTATTTTAAAAAGTGAAAGCTGAAATTAATGAAATCAGAATTACACCTGACGTCATGGCCTGCAGTGATTCCACTTTCAGGACTGTTATATTTTCCTGCATGTATTACAGCATCCATTTATGTAATGGTAAGTCTGGTTAATTTAAATAATAACATAGATATCATTATGAAGATACTCAGGGGAAGATACAGCTCATACAGAATTCTATAAATCTCTTTCATGTGCTTATGTTTTGCCAGAAGCCAGCTCATCTTCACACTGATCTGCGTAATGTGAACACATTTGAGCAAAAGATAAAGCAACACTATTATTATTATTATTACTATTATTACTTTCAGCAGAAGCAACAAATGCAAGTTTTCTTTCCCCTCAGAATTCTGTCCTTAAGTGGACGATGAACACTGTGTCATTTTATCCTTCTGCTTCGCAGTCGTACTTTTTGTGTGGGACGGTGTAGGACTGTTTATGCAATCGCACAGTAGTGGTGTATGGTTACTTGCGGTGGCGCTACTTGCTGTGGTGATCCCTTGTGGGAAAAGAGCAGATGAAAGTAGCTTGAAGAGATAGCGGTTACAGATAATTAAGAGGAATCTTTCTTAATAAAGAAATGAGGTTCACTATTGAATCAGAAGTCAAGCAACGACGAGGGAAATTGTAAAGCAAAAATGGAAGGAGGTAAGACAAATGAAAAAAGGCCAGACTGGATAAAGTGGACAGCTTAGGGGGGAAGTTAAGCACTGCAGTAACCTGATGCTGTTGTTTTAAAGTACCTACAGCCTAATACTGACTCTTACCATGCAATATTTACCAAGAACAACTCCATCAATGTGCAGCATTTAATACTGGCAAAGAAGAAAGAGTGCAAAGTGTTTAAAAGTCAGTGTTCGAAGAAGAGGGCACACAGACATAAACCCACATGGCTCATGTGTTGGGCCTACTCTGCCATTACACGTCACAATCCATATATGCACACCCACGCACGCGCACTGTCCATCAGCTGGGCAAGCATCTCAGAGCAAGTTGAATAGGTCAAATGCAGCACAGAGGTTATTAATGTGTGAATGTGTGCGTCGGTGTATCTGCAATCCTGTCAGTATGTTGTGCTCTGACAGGGGTCTGGGTCATAGCACATTTACTCACTGACATGACTCTAATTACACCTCTTACACATGTGCGTGCACACACACACACGCGCACACGCACACACTTCT
Source organism: Pterophyllum scalare (assembly GCA_024447675.2). NCBI lineage: Eukaryota > Metazoa > Chordata > Actinopteri > Cichliformes > Cichlidae > Pterophyllum > Pterophyllum scalare. Next base: position 51,561 of record JAMQGT020000485.1, on the reverse strand, counting down.
AATTACATCACACTGCTATGTCAGTGCAGAGTGGAAATGGAGGCTACAGAGGCCACACAGAGGCCAGAAAGTAACAATGGCTTCTGTCTGGGTCTTTTTTGATATATGAGCCTTCTTTCTGTGTTACTTTGCCTTCATGGATTTGTTTCTGTAAATATGCTTAAAATTAAGCATATTATACACATCACATCCAAGAACATACCAGAAACAATGTGCAGTTATTTGTTAAGAGATAATATGAGACAAAATCTTTCTAATGAAAGGAGCTACTGAAAATCTTAGGCAAATACTGTTAATGACAGTACTGATGTTTCTAGCATGGTAATATTTAAGCACAGCTGAGGTTAACAGTTTTAGGGGCATTTGGCCACAAACACTGACATAGTGAATTTATGCCCTGATCATCGTAGTGGATGAGGAATTTATGAAGCCCAGAATTTATTTAACTCATCTTGACATCCTCTAGTGGACCTTGTGCTCAATGCCCGGTACTGTGAAGCCCTGTTAGCATTTGCTGTAGAATGCGAGAATTGGCAGGTCCACCACTGGTGTCCTGTGCTTTAAACAGATGAGAGCAGGTTCACCCTCAGCACATGTGACAGACGTGAAAAGGTCTGAAGAAGCTGTGGAGAATGTTATGCGGCCTGTAGCGTTGTTCAGCATGACCGGTTTGCACAGACCTCTACAGACCTCTACATGCTAGATAATGGCATTAAGTATTGGGATGAAATCCTTGGATCCACTGTCAGACCCTACACTGGTGCAGTGGTGTCCTGTGTTCCTCCTGGTGCACAACAATGACTGCCCTCATGTGGCGTAGTTCCTTGAGGATGAAGGAGTTGATACTATTGGCCACTGGCCCCCATGCTCACCTGACAAAATACAAACTACTGAGTATCATTTTAAATTGCTGCAATGAAATTTCGGCAAAATGGTCTGCTGCATAATTTTTTTTACTTTGGTTTTTGGGGTGTCTTTGAATTCAGCCTCTGTAGGTTGATCATGTTCATTTCCATTAAACAATGTGGCATCCTTCCATTCCTAACACATTACCCAGTCCATATTAATATATATCCAACAAGATTTTCCCATTGAGATCTGATGTGTTTTCAAAGTGTTCCTTTAATTTTTTTGAGCAGTATATTTGACAGAAAGATGGGTCCGACTCTTTAATAGACTGGCAGATTATTCAGGGTGAATACTGCTTTTTGCCTCATCCCGCCTGAGACACCTTCCATGACCCTGGATTAGATGAGTGCCTTGGGAATGTGAATTGATGGATACTATGTCTCTGCATGGTGACTCGCTCAACAGAGCTATACAACTAGCATGGTTGAAAATGATTCTTTGTGTTGAATGAAGTCCTTGGAAGTCATAAGCCGTGTTTCCATACAAAACGACTCAGTTTAATATAATCATCATGCATAACTCCCCTGTACAGTGATTTAATGGATGAAGGTTATCATTAAGTATAACCCTATACCCCCGAACATGTCATAATCAGCTAAGTGTACTTCAAGTGTTGCAGTTTGCGTACTTCCAGCAACAATTACTGTAATAACACCATAGTAATACCCTATGTTGGCTGTGAAGTGCAGTTCTCAGCTTTCAGAAACCGTTTGAATTTTTCCGATAGGACAAACAGTCACGTTATTACGGTAATGCAAAGTTCCTTTGATCAGCGGCCTCAGGCTCTGTGCTAACCAGCTGTTCGGCTTTTAGGGGCAGGTAACCGTGCTTCAGCAGCGATCACCCGGCAGTATAGGGTTATAATATGTATGCTGTGTGTGCGTTTCAGATGGCTCTCATGTTGCAAAACTACCGCTACAAACTGTCAGTCACGACTCCGCTAGTGACGACACTCCCTGGCCAATCAGTGGCATGCTGTTCTTCCGCGTCACATTTTCGTATCATCCCAGATCGCCTAGAACCTCGGGTGAGTGAGTACGAAAAAGGACCTGCAAAGTGTACCTGATTCTAATGGAAATGCCGTCAAATCGCAGCGAGTCGAGTCGACCCGTGCTGAGTTGTTCTGTATGGAAACGCGACTGTAGAGAAGGGGAGCATGCAGAACAAGTTAAACTTTGACAGTGAACATCTTTACTCTGGTCTGAATTAGCTGTAGCATGCTGTCCATCAAGATTTTCACAATTTCTTCTTTAAATTCTGAAAATTCAAAAATCTCCAAGATGCTATTTAAAATATGATGCTAGTTTTCACCAACAAAATAACATGTCAGTTTGTTTTTCTCTCGGGTTTTGCCTCTTTTTTTGATGTTCTGTTCATGTAGCGCATTTCCTTTTTATCCTCCCCTTCTTCTCCTCTTCGTCCCTTTTCCTCTCTGTCTTTGAAACACAGTACAACATTACGGGTCGCCAGAAACAATTTTAGCAGCATGTGTGTGTGTGTGTGTGTGTGTGTGTGTGTGTTCGCGGGCACTAACTTACCCAACCCTTACCAAGTTAGTTCCTCATCTGCAGGATTAATCCCCATGTGCCGGATTAATGTACAGTACCAGTCAAAAGTTTGAATGCACTCACCTGTCCAAACTTTTGACTGGTACTGTATATGATGGCATGTCCATCAGTGTGAAAGACAACAGAGGTTAACAGCTCTGGTAGATGGATGAGAGAGGGGGTGAATGGAGTCGGTGAAGGGAAGATTTCTGACAACTTAGAGGTAAAAATGACATGTTTGTCTTGTGCTTGTGTCAGAGCAGAAAGGCCTAGGGGTAGGCAATCTGGCATATGTGATCATTTGAGGTAAAATCAGGGAGACCTATTAATTTCCCCACAGTAGAACTCCTGTGATTGCATAAGGCTAATGGCCAGAATATCTGAGTTGTGTTCAGTTACAGTTTAGTTACAGTTCAGCGCTTGTAATCAAGACCCAGATTTCATGGTGACATCCCATCATTATTAGGACTCATAGATGTGTCCTTTAGGCCAAAACTGAACCTGAACTCAGATACATATTCATCTAAGGAAGCTGCATATGCATTTCAGTCCTGAGGCTCATGAAGGCAAGTGACAACTTTTCCATAATCAGGAATGATATTGACAAGGCCTTGATAGAAATGTTAATGCATTAGCATAAATCTTTCCCCCATGCCCTTTGGTTATGCATATGATGTACGGGAGAGATGAAAATCTCTGTCCGTTTGGTTTAATACACTCATTATCCATAGTGTGCTGTTTCACCAGTCAATAGTGTTTTAAAATGATGAATGGGTGACAGAGTGTATCATTAAAATAGATCTAAACTGGAGCTCTTTCCTGGTGCATGACGCACCTGGAAGGAGCAGAGACATCTTACATGGTACATTGGCAAGAGATAAAATAATAGCAGTGTAAAAGGTATGTTTTGATAAATTGCTTTGAGTGGTCACTAAGTGCTACTTACACACCAGTCCAAGTCAAAGACAAAGAAAAAAGCAAATAAATGCATTGGCGAATTATCACCTGCCTTGCAGTAGTTTAGTAAATGCAATTGATATCAAGTTAGCAACATGAGCTCAGACAGAAAGTTTTGGAAATATCTGTTGACTAATAATATAATTTCTCAATTAAAATTCAATTTAAAAAATTAAAACAGAGAAATATATTGTATTTTGAAACACAGAAAATGCAAACTTCTATAATGTGGTTAATGTTTGTAGCCTAGAGTTTAGCTATGCATGTTTAATACAGGACAAAGAGAAACAGCGCTTTCCCAGCCATCACCACTGCGGTGCCCTTAAGCAAGGCTCTTGACCCTTAACCCACATCAGACTGGTTGCATGTGAGTGTGGTCAGGGGGTTCCTATGAAAGAGCTGGACTGAGTGAAATTTAATTAAATTAGAAAAAGAAGAATACCTGCATTATTCATTGGGATTCTAAACTGGAAAGTTACTGTCAAAGTTAAAACTGAATAGCACACAACATGTAACATTTTTACACTGAGCATGTGAAATTGTCCAGTAACTGAAAGACGTGTAGCGATGATATAATTCTGAGACAAACCTTACAGTACCTTGCCAGACATTTTTGGTAGCCATCAACAAGCTTCTGGCTGACTGAATATTTGACCACTCTTCTTGGTATAATTGGTAGAGTTAATTTAAATTAGCTTGTTTTTTGGCACAGAACCAGGTTTTAAGCATCGTCAACAAATTTTCAATAATGTTGAGGTCAGGGCTTCGGGAAGGCCATTCTAGAACCTTAATGAGCCATTTCTAAACAACTGCAGATTCCAGGACCATCAGATTAAACAATTGTACTTAAGTACAAGTTTTTCTGATGTGTCATCAAGAATTTGGAAGAAGGCCCAAACTGTCACCCTCAGATGAAAGGAAATTATTTAGGATGTTCAGGAACCACCAAGGCTCAAACCTGCCATGATCTGGAAACTGCTGAAATGCCAGAGTCACTGTACACAGTGAAGCAAGTTTTGCACCCCCTTGGACTGAGAGGGCGCCAACCAAGAAAGAAGCCCCTGCTCTAAAATTGACACCTTCAAGCTCAACTGAAATTTGCAGCTGCCCACATAGACAAGCCAAATTCCTTCTGGAGAAAAGTTTGATGGTCAGGTGAGACAAAGATTGACCTATTTGCCTACAAAAACGAGGGGTATATTTTTCGAGCAATAAAGGTGTGGTTTTCAAACCGAAGAACACTGAACCAACTGTCAAGCGTGGAGGTGGTAGCATCATGCTCTGGGACTGTTTTGCTGCCAGTGGTACTGGTACGTTGCACAACAGGATGGAATAATGAAGGAGGACGACAACCTCCAAATTCTTCAACTTCACCTTAAATCAAAAGCTAGACAGCTGAAACTTAGACACAATTGGGTATTCCAGCAGGACAATGATCCTAAACACATATCACAACTGGTTTTGGAATGGATAAAGCGAAGCCCTGACCTCAACCCTATTGAAAATCACTCTACCCTGAAATTATGGGGTATTGAAAAGATTTCCCCATGCTATAGAGTAAGCAAACCTTTAAGCACAGAGAGCTACTGAATTTATACAATTAATATTATTGAAGCATATAGATTACATAAAAGAGTTATGTTATTTGCAATTAAAAGTGTATTTCGAAAGACCTTGACTGGGAAGTGAACTGCCGACCTTAACACCTAAATGGCCTTTACCAACGCCTGTATGTGTGCCTGTATGTTATAGAGAAGCAACTCCAAGAATCTGTTTTGCCTTTAAATGACAGCTATTAGCCTGACACAGGCCTTTTTAAGCACCTGCATCACCTTAATAAGTTCTTACTCTGATGGTTAAATACTGTACCTTATGTTGAAAATTTGGCTTCTTGTTTCCAAAAGCTGCCACTGCACTGTCCCTGTAGGATTGCACATTAGAGATCAGAGATCTGCCAATTATGGGTCTGCATGTTGGTCCTTGACACAAGAGCTGCTGAGAAGGTGTGAAAGGTGTGGAAGTTGATTAAGACTGAGGGGACCCACTTCACTACCTGCTTGCCCCTTTAAGAGCTCTCTATGCTGAATGTGAGTCCTGAGGACCCCTCTCTCCAACCATCCGAGGGTAGACTAGACTAGCATGCGAGCAGCTAGGAAGGCCAGCAGACAGAGAGAGACAAATGCAGAGCAGAGGAATGAAGTGCCTCTTCACACTGCCAGTTAATAGTACCAGAGCGGAGAGCAGCATGGAGGGGAACCTCTTGGATGTGTGACCCCATGAAGGGCTCTCAAACCGGGTCTCACTGTGTCCCTGAACCCCCTCTCTCTTCTGAACTTACACCCCTGCAGCCCAGAGGGGTCACAGCTAACCCCACAACCCTACTCTGGAAGCTCAGTAATAGGGCCTGGATGAACTCTTCAAGGGGATTAAAAGCCTCTTCTGTACCCTGGGCTCAGGCTTTTTAAACTTGCTGTTTGTTTTTTGTTTTTGTTTTTTTTAAACATAATTTTATTGCCTACTTTAATTGTGATCAATCTAACTTTTGAAATAAAAAATACACCGAATGTAATACATTTTTACAATTACAATTTTTGTGTCTTAATAACAGTATGGGGAGAGGATCTGCAGCTGCAGAGTCAGGCTAAAAATGGTTCAGTAGGAAGCAGTAGTGATTTAGGACAAAGGAATCTGTCAGGTGTGACAGAGCTCTCCAGACAATGGCATTTGAAATCTCCAGTGGAAACAAAACTACAGTAGGTAGGAGAGCAGCAGCACATGAGGACCTGAAGAGGTAGAGTGGCAGTTGAGTGGAGAAATGGAGTGGTGAACCTGGATTTGGAGTACAGGGGAAGAGACACAGAGGTTAACACAGGTCACGAAAGAGAGCAAGATACTGAAGTCCTATTCTGAGCTACTGTACATAACCAGTCTTACATCAACTGATATTATATGAACAAAAAAAACCCATAGCTGCTCTGGCCTAATGATGGCCATTAACAATAAACTGGATAATTGCTCTGATCAGTTAAGCATCGGAGCGCTCACAGTTTCTCACTGTGTAAACACTGAGCTAATGCACTACAGTTGAGCTAACATGGCAGATAGCAGGCAGAAGTTGAAAGGCAAAAGGGAGAATGAACAGACATTCACACTGTAAAATAAACAGGATGTGCTTCTTTATTCCTGGCCCCTGACACAACACAGCAGCGGCATCGCTCTCGAGCCTGAAGCTTAGCTTGTTTTTGTTCACGATATTACCTACACATCTGTACTGGTTCTGCCAGAGCAGCTGGAGTCTCTGCAGTGTTACTGTCACTCAATTCTGAAACTTTTCCAGCGGACATTAGAAACGCGATGATCCGGAGCTTGTGAATGGAACCGCTGTCAGATGTCAGTGGATGTCTAGAGCCACTCTGCCTGTCCACGAACAGATGAGAATATAAATTTCTCAGTATCAGTGCAGAGGCCTAGAGGCAATTGACATGTTTTAAACTAAACGCTAGCCAGGGTATATCACATTTTTGTTGTGTTCCTACTGTAATCCTGCCTCACCCTCCGCCTCCCTCCTCCTTGTTTACTAGTGACGGCATGTCACAGTAGAGGGTGCAGTCATGTCAGGAGCCACGTGGGGTTAAACTGTAGCACTCTCATCTACCTGACAATTATGTGGGCATTTAGGAGCTACTAGGACTGCTTTAGTCACTCGTAGGAGGTAATTTGGTACATTTTATGTAAATGTTACCTGCAGAAAAAACAAGAATTGTTGTGTGCCTCCATTCTACTTTCCTTATTTGGTTTTTTTTTTTTCTTGCAGTTCAATGCTTTTACTATTCATCTCCTTTTTCTCCATCACTTTACCTGTCACTCCGAGCTCCTCCGTCCACCCACCACTTCCCCTCTTTCTTTCTCTTTCTTCGCCTTTATCTTTCCCAACCCTTCCATCTCCCTTGTCCACATTTTCCAATCTCCCACAACTCGTCTCTTCCACCATACAAATCTTCCTCTTTCCCTCATTCTCGTTCTCGCTCTCTCTCTCTCTCCCTCCAAGTCAGGTGACACCAGCCAGACCACTAATTAGAATTCTGTCACTAAGTAAATGCATTGTGACCGGTGGCTGACAGCTCTGTCTATGTGTGTGCGTGTCCACGTGTGTGTGAGTGTGTGACAGTTTGGGCAGCTTGTTGGCGGTGACGATGGCAGCCGCCTGGCATTTTTAACGTGGCAAGGTGCTGCTCTCGCCACTGACCTGACAGTCATTTAAATTACACAGAGGATGGCTGCTCTGTATGTGTGTATGTATGTGTGTGTGTGTGTGTAGAGAGGGAATGAGAGGGAGATTGAGGATGGACCATTAGTAGCTGTGGGATAAATTCACTGAGTTGCAGGTTGACTGATTGTGTAGCCGACTGACTGACTCACTGACTCATTGTTGGAAAACAGACAGACAGACAGATAGGCACAGCTTGTTTACCATGTCAGCTCACCAGTATAACACAAATCTCCCTTTTTTGCATGCATACACCCACTTACACACAGACACACACACACACACTTGGGGAGAAGAAATATAATGTGAGGACAGCTGCAGATGAGAGAGGTAAAAAGGAAAGAAAAGCAGTGTGAAGGAGCTGAAAAAACCAAAATGTTTTTATGGTGTGACAATCAGCTAGTGCAGCGTGACGAAAAAGACTTGCTGCAACGGTAGGAAACAGTGAAGTGAACCTGTAAACAGAATTAACTTGTCGAAGGTCTTCACCTTCACTGCATTATTGTTTCTAAAAGTTCACAATCCACGCCACAACCACAGGAGAAACTGGTGCGTCTTTTTTTGTCGTTTTAAGCATAAACGCTGTGACCGAACCATCAGTGTTAAAGAATTCTGCCAAGCAGTTTTCTGCCATTTCAGACAAAAATGTGTTCAGCCCAGATATAAATTTTGATATACACTAGCAAGTAAAGATAACAAGTAAAAATGCATAACAGTTTTGTCAGCAATTTTGCCACACTTTGCTAATTCAACAACCCTTGAGAGCTTTTTTTTTTTCATAAGCTCCTGTTTTTCTGTTTCTTTATCTAAGCTGCGACTCTCACTGAAATCAAGAATAAACACAAATGTCTGCATGACCTTGTGCGACTGCGTTCAATAACGCTAATTTCACATACAGCTTGGGACGTTAAAGGGAGAAGGAGGAGGTGAGCCAAACGCTGTTAGCAATGCGTCATTTGAGTGTGCGGCTAATGGCGTAAAGGCGCAATATGTGGGATTTTAGTTTGTCTCTTCTGGGCTACTGTTAAAAAAGGCAGTGCAGCATGGTGGATTGTGGGAGATGACCTGCTCCCTGTGGGTATTAAGTCTTTGTTCTAAGCTAGTGAAAACACAGCAGTTAATATTTTCAGATGATTACACACAAATAAAAATGTAACTGTGAATATTCGATTCTGTTTCTTCCTGTAGATTTCCCTAACTGTTGCAGTCTGGAGCTGGGATGGAATAATGGTTGGTGACGTCATGCTAGTCAACCTTGGTTTTGAAAGAGTGTGTGTGTGTGTGTGTGTGTGTTTTCTGTCATTCTACTCTTTTTTCACTTTTATCCTTCATTGAATCAGTCATAAACTTGTAGAGCAGTGGGGAAAAAAATCCTTGAGTTGAAACATTTTCAGCTGCCTCCTCACACCGAAGGTTTGTAAAAATGTTTCAACTTCTGTCAAAAAAAAAAAAAAGAGCAGATGTGGGAAACATTATGATGGTTGTGTTCACAGTATTTTTATGACCATTAAGAATATTATTTAGTAAGAAACGGTACACCATTAAGCAGAAACACTGGTACAACACTGACAAAAATTAAGTGAAGCAAGCAAACAGGAGGCACAAATTAACCCTGTGGAGTACGGGTGAAGTTGTTTAAATACGTACACAAAAAACTGAGACTGAGTCCATTTTCGTGAGCGCTCATCCTGTCTACGTTCCATTTGTGGAATATTCACATTGCTTCAGGATCACTTCTTATGCTCTTAGCAAATAAACAAACCAAACAGAGATAAATTCTGCCTGAGTTAAGTATTACGTCTTGTCTTTTAAAGACTGTGTGGTTAAAGTTAACGTTGACTGAAAAATATTGTTTGTTGTACATGTGTCTCACTAGAATTCCAAGTTTTCAGTTTGTCATTAAGAGATTCGGGTGTACATTTGCAGATGGAGACATAATTTTATTGTGAAAGGTGTGATTTGGCGCTATATAAATAAAACTGAATTGAACTGAAGAGAAAGAGAGAGAGAGGAAAACAAAGTAGGCCCTCAACAGAGTAGTCACCTGAAGAAGCACAGCGCTCAGTGTCATCACCAGCAGACAAACCACAATGACAGCAGCATGGTAAAACACCTCTAATGCACTCTTTATGGGTTCTGACTGCTTCTCATATAGCAGCAAGGACACACACATATACACACACAAACGATTGCACATGCAGACACACAAACACAAACAAACCAGTGATGGCGACACTTGAGATTTACTTTTTTTTTTTTCTTTTGTTTCACTTGCTTCACTACAAGCTCACGTGAGCTATATAGATATCTATTATTCACTCTTTTGTTTTGCACACAGGCAACATGCTTGCTGCACAGGGGAGAGGGAGGGAGGGAGCGAGGGAGATAAATAACAGTGATAAGTCTTGTCAGAGGAGAGGAGAAGGGCTGAGTGACATACCGATTGTGTCTCCCGGTCTCTGAAATATGCATGGCTTTTTCAGCAGCCAGAGGAGAGGAGAGGAGTTAATTTAGGCCTCTCGCTATGCTCGGGGTAATTAAAAGAGATGATCGATAGTCCCCCCCCCCCCACTCCAACCCCCGCCCCAGTGAGTGATAACAACCACCACACACACACAGGTGCAAGAAAACATGCAAGCACACAAGCACTAATAAGGCACAGACTGGTTCACCAAGTATCCATGCAAGCTCACCTTGGAAGAAGCACAAAAACACACGAGGAAGAGAGAAGCTGTGAGTGTGAGGACAGAACAACGGCACCTTATTCAGATTATACACAACAAACACAGCTCTTCACCACCTCATTTTTAAAGGAACTAGTAGTTTCTGTCAATTACGATCACCACATTATACTGACCGATAATGATGAAACAAAGAAAACCAAAACAAAACAAAAAGAACAACTTGTTGTGTGGCTTATGGAACTGGTGGGTGATTTAAAGCTTCCCATAAACCGTTTAAAACTAAAAATTCTACCATGTAATCTGATTACATCTGGCTGTATTCTTCCTGCACATCCTCTCCAATGTGAATGTATAACATGCATCTCCAAAAATCTCACTAAAATGGCTGAAATGGCCACATGGGGATGGTTAATACATTTATTTAAATATGAGCTCTTAAAGAATGAAGACTAACACAATAACACAACATACTGCCTTGATAGATATTCATTTTCAGGGAGATGAGGATGCATTCATCACTTTTAAGCATGTCACACTGTTCTGATTGAATGCATCACTATATGCAAATGCCAGACTCTGTTGAAATCACATCCCGTTTCATTGCAAAATGATGTCAATAAAGTTCAGTGTTCATGTAACCGACGCGTCGGTTCACATCATCCGCTTTTTGCCGTGAAAAGTGATGGTTCTCATTGCTCTTTTGCTGCGTAACAATCATAAGTCTCCTTTAAAATACAGTATATAGTAGTGACCTTGATTCTGAGTCATGCCTTTATTTCAAATAAAAATGTGCAACTTACCTAAATGCTATCCGATTCAAAAGGAAAAAGGAAACATTAAAACTGGCACTGATATAAATAATAGTTGATACAGTTAAAAACAAGAAAACAAAAGAGCTTCACTATGGAGTGAATCACCATGTTTTTATTCTAAAGAGATAATTAATTAAAAAATAAAAACTTAACTGAGTTAGCAGGTTTGCTCCAATACAAGCCGTCTACACTAAGTTAGGATGATTTTAGGGTGCGCCTAAAATCAGGTGATAACTTCTGCAAACAAACTAAACAACCCAACACAAGCTAAAATGCAAAATAGGGGTGTAATGTAATCAGCTGTTGGCTAAGTGTCCCCTCCTGAGTTCTCCACCCAAAATTAAAAATCCATTTTGAATTCGTGTTCATCTTCTGGTATGTTGATTTGCATTGTGTCATCTTTGATAACAAAGCAGAGAAGAGGAGAGCTCAGTCTCTCCAATCTGTTCCATAAACAGGCACTCTGTCATCAATATTGTAGAGGAATCCATACTGCAGTACTCGAAGACTAATTAGATCCAGCGCTAAATTATTTAACTTCCTCAGATTTTATTGATTTGTCAGTTTGGAGCTGCGACTCAGAGCTGTAAAATTGACTCTGCTGAAAGAGACATGCTTGTCTGCTGGTTTATGGCTGTCAGCGCGGCGGCACGGACAGACAGTGATGTACTAATACGGCTGCGTCACACATACAGACACATGGAGCAAGCAGACAGACAGAAAATTAAGCACACATGTGGACAAAATCGCACGTGCTAATGAAGAGACGGGACTCGGCGGCTAAAATGGTTGAAGCATTAACCAGCTTAATTAACAGCACTGCAGTCAAACACACCCATGTGCTCCTCACACAGACACGTTCGCACACACCAACTTGTAAACTAATTATGTATCTCTCACTTAGCACAGATCTCCGTGTGGAGTGCATAGAACCCCAGGGATCCAGTTAGCCACCTGTTACTAATATCTCAACTCAAGCATGATAACATCAGCACGCAGATGCGCGCACACGCTCGCATTCCTCAGTACTGGCCTTCAATCAAATACACAAACAGCAGTAAACGCCCACACACTTAAAGCAGGCTTGACTGTTGGATGTTGGTTACATGGCTAATTGGTTAATTATAGAGGGATTATATTCAGATGACTGGGAATCAATTGACCGGGCACACACATTAGCGCATATGATTGACAGAAGCCAGAAATGATCTCATAGGCTGTGATTAACCAATCAGATCAAATGTCAATTGATCTTCGGGGCCTGGAGGTGAGCTGGAGCTCATGACAGTTATTGTGAAATAAATGTTAATAATGGAAGAACTTAATTGGCTCAGGATGGATATTGAGGTTTTTTTTTTAACTGTTTTGAGGAATGCATTGATTTTGAAGTGCTGCTTTACAATGAGGCTATTAAAGGTTTGAAGGTGTTCAGTTTGCATGTGTGTTATCTTGTTTTTACATTTTTAATCAATTTTTCTCAAAGTTACTGCAACCATACTGTAAGCCGCAGTTCACTTGGTAACATATTGAGTATACTAGAAAGTCTAACCAGTATTGCCATCACAAATTTTAATCATTCTACTTTAGTTACCTTTTTTACAGTTTTGATGCATCCCTTTTTCTGGATTTAGTTTTATTTGAGGTTTACTGCACTTTGTGTGAAGTTAACAGATAAATCAAATCATATTTAGACTGTTTTTCAAAGCATTCGCATTATGACCAAACAAAAAGCCAACTTTTTTTATTTATTTATTTTTTATTTATAAATTTCTTTTTAAATTTTTATAAATATTTTATATATATATATATATATATATATATATATATATATATATATATATTTTTTAACTTTAAGAGTCACTCTTACTTACTTACTCTTTTTTCACTAGATGCATTTTTTACATAGCAGACTAAAGGCATGTGATTTATGTGTGTATAACTGTATGCATTTGTTTCACAGTAACTCCACCACTTTAAGAGGTAGTGATTCCAATTCATGCAACATTTTAAAATCACAGAATTGTGCAAAACTCCACACCTCATTTCTAAATACACTTCTCAAAAAATTAAAGGAGCATTTTTTAATCAGAGTTTATCATCAAGTCAGTTGAACTTCTGGGATATTGATTTGCCCAGTAAGTATCAGAGGGGGTTGTTGATCAATTTCAGCTGCTTTGGGGTTCATGAAATTTCGCTAGAGGGGCAACAAAGAGAGAACCCCCAGAACAGGAAGGGTTTCACAGGTGGAGGATGCTCACATTTTTCCCCCTAGTCTTTTCTGACTGGTTTTCACTGGTTTTGCATTTGGCTAGGGTCAGTGTCACTATTGGCAGCATGAGTTGATAATTGGACCCTACAGACGATGCACAGGTAGTCTAACTCCTCCAGGATGGCACATCAATACGTGCCATTGCCAGAAGGTTTGCTGTGTCTCCCAGCACATTCTGAAGAGGAGATTCCAGGAGACAGACAGTTACCCTGGGAGAGCGGGACAGGGTTGCAGAAGGTCCTTAACCCATCATCAGGACTGGTATCTGCTCCTTTGTGCAAGGAGGAACAGGATGAGCACTGCCAGAGCTCCAGGAGGCCTCTGGTGTGAATATCTCTGACCAAACAATCAGAATCAGACTTCATGAGGGTGGCCTGAGGGCCTAACGTCCTCCAGTGGGCCCTGAGTTCACTGCCTCGGCACCATGGTGCCCGGGTGGTATTTGCCATAGAATACCAGAATTGTTAGGACCTCCTTTGGCACCTTGTGCTTTTCACAGATGAGAGCAGGTTCACCCTGAGCACCTGTGACAGACGTGAAAGGGTCATTTAGTGCCCTGTGTGTGGCAGGTTTAGGACCCCAATGTTGGACTTTTGACAGGACTTAACTAAAACTTAGACTTCTAATGAAGTAACTACAGGTTTTGACTCAGTGTTGCAACATAGACTGATGGCCTACATTGTTCAAGATGCGATTTGTGTTTTAGAAATCACCTCCTAGCTTGCAAATAACGCCCCAAAAATCATGTTTTTCAGCACGCTTGAACGAAGCCGCCAAGTGGGCCTGTCTTTTTTTTTTTAAACTAGAGAACTTCTTCCCCAATTTTAAATCTTGCACGTGTCCCAGCGACTCAGCTCTCTATGACAGTCCGGTACAATCCCCACATTACTGCTGATGAGACATGCGGAAATTTATCTGTCTGTTAATTATAAATATTTCTCTTCATCAACAATTCATCACTTATTTGCAACATTTGCATTAATTTAAAGTTATTTTTCTATTAAAAAAAATTTGCTTTTCTTTCAAAGGCAAGGACATTTGTAAGTGACCCTAAACCTTTGAGCACTAGTGTACTGTATGTACAGTAGCAGGTATCAGGGATCCCTACAGGACAGTGAACCATGTCCGGTGACAAATTCATGGGCCAACGGAGCAGCAGCAGAAACTTCAGATGTAGGAAGATTGCAGTCAATCCATCACTCTGCAATCATTCATCAAGTTTCTCTCACACTCCTTGCTTTTCTCCCCCACTCCCTTCATTTATCAACCACTCCAATTCAAAAGAGAACCAGTGGACCCTGAGGAACACCTGGCCTGCACTGACAGCAACCTTCTCACAGAGACACATGATGAAAAAACATCTGAGCAACAAAAGAATTTCATTTCTAAGCCTCGTGTCACTCAGCAGCAAAGAGATGTGACTATTTTTCAAGCAGCAGAAACTGTAGCAGCATGTGTGTGTGTCTGTGTGTGTGTGTCAGGGCTGACTGGACACATATTAGAGGTGGCGTTACAGGCCACTCCCTCATTGAGCAACAGCCAGAGTGTGACTGCTGTCCTTCTCTATCACGTTCTACATCTCTGCTCAGCCCACAGATTTTTTTTTTTTGCCTTCTTTCTCTGTTTTCTTTTCTTTCTTTACAATATTTCCATCTGTCCAAGCCACACAGCTGGCCTCAGCAAAGGGTTGAACTAATAAATTGTCTGAACTTATGTGAATAAATTCGGATTTTCTCTCACTCCTGTTGCCTGTTAGAACTGCCAAAATATAAAAGATGATTTAAACTGTTCCTCCAGTTAATAGTAGGGGTAAATGGTTTGCCTTGAGCACACAGTGTTTGCCTTCCTCCACAGACCCTCTCTGTGTGTACCACTCTTCAGTGTTTTCATTGTTGATCAGCACTAGAAGTAACAAGACAGTCAGGCAAGGTAGGAAAGTTAGTAATCCAGCGTTGCTGTGTCACAATGGCTGCCTTGCAAAAAGATTCCAGCAAGATTGGTTTCAAAAGTTGGGTCACGTGAAAATGGATGTAGTTGTTCAGCTTCTCCAGGCTACCTCTCACCCTTGTAACTTCCATCAAGGACCTAAGGTGGCATGTGTTCCCTAGGAGGGGAACCAAGTGCAAAAAGAAGAGCACAGCCCTTTCTGTTTCACATAAAGCTAGACTTATTCAGTTACTGTGAGTGCATGCGGACGTATGAACATGCTGATCAACCCACAGCATCCCTCACCTGACTCACGGTGACTCGACAGCAAGAGGGCACCGTTAACGGACTTGCTTCCCTCAGGAGGAGGCACCCAAACAGAACTAACAAAACTGAACCCTTCATGCACATTTTGCTGAGCCTTCAGAAACATTTTGTAATGGAAACAAGTAGTAAATTGAATGGCCACCACTTGAGTATTTGAGACTTTATTGTTAGTTGAAGCTCAGTTGTTTCTGTCTGCAGCTTTAAAGCATTGAATGTGATCTACTTGGCTCTTAGTACTGACGATTTTATTCACAAATTTCAGATTTTTTTATGGATCCGCATCCATCAGAGCTTTCACTAGATTTCTGAGTTGAGCATGCCAGCTCCGTGGCTGATGGAAACAAATTGGGACACACTGAAAGTCTGGGCGGATACAGAGGTTTAAAATAACAATTTGTCATAAAACCTTACAGATACATTTTTTTGTTTTCTTTTGTTTTTTCTTTTTTTGATCCCAGACTGAGGCAAGACAAAATTGTTGGGTTACAAATAAATGTGCTGTTGGTAAATGTCACCTTATTTGCTGATGAGCTGACGGCAGTCAGCATGGCTGCTATTAGCCAATACCAATGTTAGGGTGAAAGGTCAGCTTTGTTTACACCAAACAATAAGGTGGCTGGAAATAAAAATGTATATGTATATATATATATATATATATATATATATATATATATATATGTGTGTGTGTGTGTGTGTGTGTGTGTGTGTATATATATATATATATATATATATGTGTTTGTGTGTGTGTGTGTGTGTGTATATATATATATATATATATATATATATATATATATATACATATACATATATATATATGTATATATATACATACACACACACACACACACACACATATATATATATATATATATATATATATATATATATATATATATATATATATATATATATATATATATATATACATATATATATATTCAAATGGATATTGCATTAAAACTGTGACATTATAACAGTTGACTAAATACACATAACCTATTGGTCAATGAAGTTGCCAGTAATAGAAACAGCTCACTGACTCCCCATTCATTAATTCACATAGATGGATACTCGTGGATGTCTTTGAACTGTAAATAACATGGACCATGTGTATATGTTGGCCTAACTAAAGATATGCATGTGTGAACCCACAGACACACTTAAGTTTGCATGTATGGCTCACTTGTGTGTCAATAAGTGTGTGTGTGTTTGTTTGTGTATGTGTTTGTGTGTGTGTGTGGGGGGCAGATGTATCCAGTGGCAGTCCCATGAAGAATGAAGTCACCTGGCTTTCCCCTGTCTTTGAAGGTCAAGGAGACCCACTTGCATATTCATGGCTGGGCGCGTGTTTGCGTGTGTGTGTTTTTTGCGCGCAAGTGTGTGCATGTCTGTGTGTATTCAAGCGCGTCCATGCATGAGTGTGTGCCTGGGATCGATGGCTTTTAATTGTTTTTTCCTGAGCTGTGGAAGGAAGTGCCAGCACTTATTGATTGGATGGAGGGATGGGGGAAGAGAGAGAGCGGGAGAGGATAGGAAGACAGAGGGAGCACAAAAGAGGAAGAGAGAGACAGTGTGGCAGACAAGAAGGAAATGTGACAAGACAGGGTGGCGACATGGAACATAGAATCACTGTCTAGTGGGTGTATGGGGGGAGGTAGGTGTGTGCCTGTGTATGTGTGTGTTTGAGGGGAGGGGAGTTGATGGGTGCCATGTGTGCATATGTAAGTGTATGCACGTGTGGGTGTAGGGGGCTGGGGGAATGTCACAGGGTGTCTGATCTGGAGTCTACACACACTGCACACAACAGTCCCCAGCTGTATTATTGAGTCAGGGTAAGTGTGTTAGGATGAGTGTGTGTGTGTGTGTGTGTGTGTGTGTGTGTGTGTGTGTGTGTCTCTTTCTTTTTTTTTTTTTTTTTTTACAAATCAAAGTGTATTTTGTCCAGTTTTCAAATTAAAAAAAATGCTGATGTCATATATTTAGGATTTTAATTAAAGTGTTTACACTGTGTTATTTTTTTAAGCCAACAAAATAAACAGATAAAGGATTTAGATGCCTAAGTTCAGAAAACAGCACTTACACCTCTATAAAGGATTATTTATTTATTTAGTAATATTTTAGTGTCATTTCTTTTGGTGTGTGACCAGAACATTGGTGCTAAACTGCAGTGGGTGGCCTTTTATTCGATGGAAATGTTATTTCTCAATTCTTAGCTCTGATGATGATGATACATAAGCAGCACCACAATGGTGACTCACTATTTTTTGTTTTGTGTGGGATAACCATATCAGCCAGTGACTACACTTTATGAAGAAAACATTAAATTCTGGGTAGGTGTTCATTAATATAAGCATTGCATTGATTTATAAGTGGCTGACTGCAGGAGATGAACAATTAGACTTAGCCTAGAAAAACACAAAAATTGCTACATGTATGCACTGAAAGTTTATTGGGACCCTGACAGGAACAAATACCATAACATGGGACAAAATAAATTAATTAATTAGAACCCAGTATGGTGAAGATTAAGAATGCAAATATCAGGAGGAAATATGGTTAAATCTCCTTTTAAAATGAATATAAAATGATATGACTTCAGTAGTTAAGACAATTCCTTAACCGGTTAATACCGGTTAAGGAATTGCACACATATACAAAAAGAATAATTAGTAAAGTCAGCTATAAATTTACAATTCATTTTGATGCATCCTTTTGATGATGTATGTGATCAACATGATCCTGATGATGTTGCTGCTGTCTCCCTTCAGTAATTGAAATAAATACATATTGGGTCAAATGAATTTTTAGGAAATTTTTGAAAGACACGTTTTCCTCCTTGTTTGCTTTCAAGTCACAAAGTTGGCGGCTCAGCTATTAGTTTCCAGTGTTACCAAAGAGAGCGAGAGAGAGAGGAAAACAAGCGCGACACATTTGAGCTACGGGGCGAGATTAAATTGGAGTCAATGGTGTTGGTCAACCCTGACCCGGTGTTAGCTAAGGCGTGTTTGGATAAAATGTGTGTGTCTGTATTATAGGTATGTGTGTGTGTGTGTGTGTGTGTGTTGTGTGAGTGCATTGGGGTGTGTTTGCAAGTGTGTTTGGACTAAAAGTAACAAGCTTTATTCCCTAACAATGTTCCACCTTGCCCTCATTACACGTGGGTTAAAGTGGCACTTGGCCCTGTCTAGACAGCTAAAGAACGCACCACAATGCACTCACACACCAAAAATGCACACACCTACACACAGGTGAGAGTGGTATGTTCCCCGGGTTCACTGCTGACCAGGCCACAAGCCCTCAATCACAGCACAGTGAGACAGAGAGATTGAGATGATGTTTCTTAAGTGAATGTAGCGCGCTCTAAACAAAAGGACAAAGCAGCAGCAGACAAAGAAAGCAAACGCTGTTCTGCTGTTGCTGATTTTACTGAAGTTGTTGATGCTCCTGCTGATTCTACTGATGCTATTCTGTTTCTTTTCTGATGGTTAAAGCTGACTTTTCTTCCTGAACTATTCCTGCTGTCTTCCCCAGTCCTCATCTGCTTTTATCACTAAAATTAATCAGATTTAGTATTAGTAGGTAGTTTGAATTAAGATTGCTGCGTTGTGACTATTGTTAATTATTATAACACCATATAGTTAAGGTTTAGGATTAAAATTTGGTTTTTTTTTTATTTTTAATTTACTGGTCCCAGTCCTTCTTTTTGTATTCCCTAAATATGCTCAGATAGCTAACAACAAGTAGAGGGTAAAGTTTGTTTTTTTTTTTACATCACTTTAGTGTGTTGGGTAATCACTCTGAATTGATGTGCAAAATGTGCAGTTTCTCTGCAGGCGAGAGCATATTCAAACATACATGAATAACAAAGGTTTCAATAATACATGAACGATAAACAAGTTCACTCAGGTTCAAACAGGAATGTCTGTCAAATGAAATTCCTCAGAAAATCTCATTCATTTATTTATTTTTTACACAGTTTTGAAGGTTGCAGAAGTTCATCTATATTTCTGTACAGTCTGTACTTCAGTGAAATAGTTACTGTAGAAGTGTTACCAAACACTAAATTTTTTGACTATATTGTGTATTTTTGAGAGCGGTTACAGTTCACTATGGTAGCAAAATGGGTGGTGGTAACTTTGCACATCCAGGTGCACTCTTGCTTTGTCCCACTCCCACAAACAGGGCCCCCGTGGTATTTCCCCACTCTCAAAGAACTGTTTCTTACTCTCCCTCCTTTCCACCCCAGTCTCTCCATCAGAGTCTCTCCCTCACCCACTTCACGTCTCGCTCCATGCCCAAAAACCTCCATTCCAAAAGACGTGATAATAAGCGTCTACTGAAGCACGGCAGAAAAACATTTAGGCGAAGAGAAGGTGGGGTGGTGGTGCTGCTGCTGCTGTTGGTGGTGGAAACGGGGATTGGGGAGGGGTGTTGTTGGGTTGGGATGGTGAATTGGTGGTGAGGAGATTGTGGCGACAACACACAGAAGGCTTTGCTCTGCTCCGCCACACTGTCAAATCTGCCTTGTATTCTCTCTCTCTCTCTCTCTCTCTCTCTCTCTCACACACACACACACACACACACACACAAATTGTCTGTAATAGATTCTCGTCTTGACACTCAATTCCGTGGCGAGACGATCCCGCTTTATCCCTCCCTGCATCAAATATTTAAACACTTGTATTAGTGGCTGTGTCATCCCCTCAAACACCCGCAGCTTAGAGCACCAATCTCCTCTCCTCTCCTTTCTCTTCTTCTTCTTATTTATTTTCTGTCTCTCCTCCAACCTGCTCTAACTCTCTTTCCTCATCTTCCACAATTCCAACCCTAATATCCACAATGTTATCACCCGCTTGCCTCCCTCCACCACCCATCATTTTATATTTTCAATACTTTGGCCTTTTTTTTTTTATGAAAGAGTGTGATAGCGAGAGGTGACACAGAGGAGGGGCTAAGTTTTTTTTTTCTTCTTCTTTGGCTTCCCTGTTCTTTTCAGGCTTTTTGGCGCAGGCAAAGAGCCCTTTTCAATCTTATGAAGCAAAGCTCTACAGATTGCAACAAGGAGAGAAGGAGATGGAATGGAGAAAGCGGGATAAAGGAGGGTGGGGAAGGGAGAAGGTGGTGGAGGAGAGAGAGAAAGCGAGCGGGGAAGGGAGTGGGGTTCAGCGGCAGCGGCTGTGCGCTTGAATGATGTCTTTCAAGAGGAGCAGTCTAGCTTGTCAAATCGCCAGCTGAGAAATGAATTGGCATATCTGTTGGGCTCGCAGAGGAGATGTCGCGCCACGGCGTTTCATATTCCTCGATAAGGCCAAATAACGCAATTGTCAGAGAGACAGAGAGAGTGTGACAGAGAATGAGAGAGTAGAGCCAGTTAGAAGAGAGTAGTGGTGGTGGTGTTGGGGTGGGCGGTGCAGGGGGAGTGAAACCGGCAACAATAGAGTGTGTATGATAGACAGAAAGAGCTTTTACACCTGATATTCTGCCTGCCTGTCTGTCTGTGGTTGGTGTTATGGCAAGTTAATGCAAACCTTTTAAAACCACTCAACACATAAATCTACCGGCTTAAATCTGATAGCTTGCCATTGAAGTTTTCCACCTTTAAGGCCAAATAGGGCTAACATCATGAGCTAATCATTTTTGCAAGATTATTACAGGGCGTTCGTGTGCTGGATGGAGCTCAATACAAGTGCCAAGAATGGGAGAGGGGAAGAAGGCAAGCAGTAAAGGTCACAAGCCATAATTGAACTTTACAAAGTGATAAGTAAATGACCTCTTCAGCAACTGGCTGTACCCCTCACCTCACAATATCTACTCAACTCTCTATTTTTACTCTTTTTCTATCACTGAGAATTTGCCTATCATCCATCACCACACAAAATAGTTACCAAAGCTGCTTAAAGTGTGGACATTTTAACAGCCTAGGTAGTGTGTTTTCAGATTAATGTCGGGGGAATGAAGGGTGGTGGTGGCTGCATTGTTGACCAGAATTTCTCCAAGGCTTTGTCTCCCTCCTTGGGGTGGCAGCTTTAAACTTGTTATTTTCCACTTTGGTGTATTTTTTATTTGTTTGTTTGTTTAACCACACAACCTGATATCATAAATAGTGTCTCAGTATCATGTGTGCTGTCACAGCATGTATTTCACCTTTCACAGAGCTGACAGACTTAATGTTCTAAATGCACAAGTTGCCAAGCACAGTAGACCGTGTATGGGCTGGTACAGGGAAAACATGGGATATGGCAGGACATACTGAGATAGCTCAGTGAATTATAAGCAAATACAAAAGAAAAATGCAGTAAATGTAAAAAAAAATCCATGAAAACATGTTCTGTTACTGTAATATAATACATCTAGAAAAGGTTTAAGTTAAGTAGGAATCCCGGCAAAGGCATTAATGCATGTAATTTTTAAACATACTGCCAGGTCAGCTGCACTTTTGAAAAGAGTTTTTCAGTGTTCAGTGAGGGATTTGTGATTGCTCACTGAATAAGTGAACTGGATGTAATGGCTCCTTGTTTGAGTCCTCCTGCTTCTTCCTGTAGCTCTGTTGGACTGTCAGTTTTGTCAGTTCTCCCAGAATCCCAGATTTGACTATGAGAATACAGTGTTATCATAACCATCAAAGCAATGACTAAGCCTACAAAATAAGATCTGAGTTTGAATAGCTACCCCTAAAAATAATGTGTCCTCAGTTCCCTGATGCTGCTGCAGTTTTGTTTGTTTTTTCCGCAGACTTCTTACCTTTGTGTCTGTGTGGTTCAGGGCTGTACAGGCCAGCAGTAGACTGCAGTTGGGTTTGGGTCTGACAAAGTGAGACCTATTTGTTCAGCAGGGCTGAGTTGCACAGGTGGACAGTAGTTCAGTATTGTTAAGGGAGACCTCTGCCTCCAGGACTTGTGATGATCACTGTGAGGTGACAACATATAGATACACACACATTCAAAGTGCAGCGATGGCTTTTAGAAATATACAGCGTGACAAAGTCTGAGGAGTGTCGCCTTAAGCTGAGTCCAGTTGAGGAAAAAGAACGGGAAGACTTGCCTGGTTTCGGAATTAGGCAGCAAATGAATGTCATGGAAGAAAGAAGTGATCCAGGTTCACGGTTACTGTGAAATATGCAAAAGAAACAAGAAGCGCTGTCACACTCTGGCAGCATCTTGTAAGGTACGCACATATAGTATCTTTCCCCAACACACTCACTCATACACAAAGTATTCTCTTGCTATGTTTGTTATTCTGTTTAAATGAGCATAATTTTCTGCAAATACAAAGCAGTTTAATAATTTTCTCAGTGTTGTCATCACTGTAAAAAGATTCCACCACCATCAGAGGCACGCAAGTAAAAATGTGACAGGAATTAAAAATATCCTGTTTCGCTGACAACCACTATCATTTCATCAATAATATAGTCAATAATATATGTATATTTTGTGCAATGCAAACATCATCAGCTTATCATTTTAACAGTGACCAAAAAAGGGCACGGTCATCTGTGATTTTCCAGTTTCAGTCTTTCAGTAAGCAGGCAACATTGCCAGTTTACAAACAAACATATTGTGAGCACTAAAACTCAGCCACACAGGGAACAAGCCAGAGTACTCCTCGTGCCGGTCCCAAGCCAAGATAAATAGGGAGGGTTGGATCAGGAAGAGCACCCGCTAAACATCTGCTAAACTAAACATGTGAATCTTCAAGAATAAGATTTCCATGCTGGATGCTCGCATGTATGTGGTGGAAACGGTGCTACTGTTAGCCAACAACAAAGGAAGAGGGGAGGGGGAAGGCATGGTCACAGGCAGCGAGAGAGACAGAAAGGCAGGAGGTGAGAGTAGGGACTTTAAATGTAGAGACTATGGCTGGTAAAGGGAGTGAGCTGGCTGATATGATGGATAGAAGAAGGTAGATATACAGTGGTGTGAAAAAGTGTTTGCCCCCTTCCTCATTTCCTGTTTTTTTGCATGTTTGTCACACTTAAGTGTTTCGGAACATCAAACCAATTTAAACAATAGTCAAGGACAACACAAGTAAACACAAAATGCAATTTGTAAATGAAGGTGTTTATTATTAAAGGTGAAAAAAAAATCCAAACCATCATGGCCCTGTGTGAAAAAGTGATTGCCCCCTAAACCTAATAACTGTCTTCATTTTGTTTTTCTTCAGCCATTCAGTGGTGGACTTGCTGGTGTGTTTAGGATCATTGTCCTGCTGCAGAACCCAAGTTCGTTTCAGCTTGAGTACACGAACAGATGGTCGGACATTCTCCTTCAGGATCTCTTGGTAGACAGCAGAATTCATAGTTCCATTTATCAAGTCTTCCAGGTCCTGACGCAGCAAAACAGCCCCAGACCATCACACTACCACCACCATATTTTACTGTTGGTATAATGTTCTTTTTCTGAAATGCAGTGTTCCTTTTACGTCAGATGTAATGGGACACACACCTTCCAAAGAGTTCCACTTTTGTCTCATCGGTCCACAGAATGTTTTCCCAAAAGTCTTGGGGATCATCAAGATGTGTTTTGGAAAAATTGAGACGAGCTTTAATGTTCTTTTTGCTCAGCAGTGGTTTTCTCCTTGGAACTCTGCCATGCAGGCCATTTTTGCCCAGTCTTTTTCTGATGGTGGAGGCATGAACGCTGACCTTAACTGAGGCAAGTGAGGCCTGCAGTTCTTTGGACGTTGTTGTGGGGTCTTTTGTGACCTCTTGGATGAGTCGTCGCTGCGCTCTTGGGGTAATTTTGGGCGGCCGGCCACTCCTGGGAAGGTTCACCACTGTTCCATGTCTTTGCCATTTGTGGATAATGGCTCTCACTGTGGTTCGCTGGATTCCCAAAGCTTTGGAAATGGCTTTATAACCCTTTCCAGACAATTACTTTCTTTCTCAATTGTTCCTGAATTTCTTTGGATCTCGGCATGATGTGTAGCTTTTAAGGATCTTCTGGTGGACCTTACTGTGTCAGGCAGCTCCTATTTAAGTGATGTCTTGATTGAGAACAGGTGTGGCAATAATCAGGCCTGGGTGTGGCTAGAGAAATTGAACTCAGGTGTGAAAACCACAGTTATAGTATGTTTTAACAAGGGGGGCAATCACTTTTTCACACAGGGCCATGATGGTTTGGATTTTTTTTCACCTTTAATAATAAACACCTTCATTTACAAATTGCATTTTGTGTTTACTTGTGTTGTCCTTGACTATTGTTTAAATTGGTTTGATGTTCCGAAACACTTAAGTGTGACAAACATGCAAAAAAACAGGAAATGAGGAAGGGGGAAAAAACTTTTTCACACCACTGTATTGTGTGTGCACTGGGCAGGTAGAAGGGAAGCAAGGCCAGGAGCACTGGGGGCAGATTCAAACTGTTCCACCACTGGTATAGATAGGAAGAGAAATGAAGTAGGGGTAATCTTGAAGAGTATATGAATAGTGTTGTGGAGGTGAAGAGAGTGTCACACAGGATTATGAGTTTGAAGCTGGAAATCAAAGGGGCAATGTCAAATATTGTCAGTGCGTATGCCCCACAGGTTGGATGTCAGTTAGAAGAGAAGGAGGAATCCTGGAGTAAGTTGAAGTAGGAGAGAGTTCCCGGGGGGAGACAATGGTAATTGGTGGTGACAACGGACATGTAGTTGAAGGGAACAGAAGTGATGAGGAGGTGCTGGGTATGTATGGTGTTAAGGAGAGAAATGTGGAGGGACAGACGATAGTGGATTTTGTGAAAAGGGTGGAAATGGCAGTGGTGAAAACATCAAGAAGAAGAAGGACCATAGGGGGATGTATAAGAATGGAGGAAGGTGCACACAGGTGGACTATATATTATGCAGAAGGTGCAATCTGAAAGAGAGGTGGTGTCAGGGAAGAATGTAGCTAAGCAGCATCAGATGGTAGCCTTTAGGATGGCTTTGGAAATCAAGAAGAGGAAGCAAGTGGGTGGCTTCATGCTGAGCTAGAGCACTACAGATGTGATGTTTGCTTTGAGAGTGTTGATAGAAAAATATAGAGAAGGTCAGAAGAAGTTGTGCTGTGATTTTGTGGATCAGGAGAACACGTGTGATAGGGCGTCAAGAGAAGACCTGTGGTACTGTACGAGGGGGTCAGGTGTAGCAAGTATGTGAAGGTGGTGCAGAATGTGTATGAGGACAGCGAGACAGTGGTGAGGTGTGCAGGTGGAGTAACACGTGGTTTGAAGGTGGGGGTGGGATTACTAAGTTAGGTGTACAGTAAATTGATCAGCTCTGAGCCCCTTCTTGTTTGCATCAGTTATGGTCAGGTGGACTGATGAGGTCAGGCGGGAGTCTTTGTGGACGGAGGTTTGCAGATGACACTGTTATCTGTAGTGAGAGTATGTGGAAGAGAGCCTGGAGAGGTGGAGGTATATATTGGAAAGAAGAGGAGCAAAAATCAGTAGAAACAAGACAGAATATGCGTGTGTGTGTGTGAATGAGAGGGAGACAGGTGTAACAGTGAAGCTGCAAAGAGTGAAGGTGGATGAATTTAAACCATCCAAAGCAATGGACATTACATAAGGGAGGTGAAGAAGAGGGTGCAGGCAGGGTGAATTCGGTGGAAATGAGAGTCAGGTGATTTGTGACAGAAGGAAGCAGCGAGAGTGAAAGGGAAGGTAAAGTATTTAGAGATGTAGTGACGAATGAGAGTTGGTGTGACAAGAGAGGAGGTGATATGGCAGATGATCCACTGTGGTGATCCCTAAAGGGAACAGCCAGAAGAAGAAGAAGAAGAAGAAGAAAATATTATAAGCACTTACAGCTGCAACCTCAACTATTGACGACTAGAGATCATCATGTAATTCTTTCTATTAAAACATTTCGCAACATTTTATTGCCAAATGCTTTGTCATCCGTCCTCTTCTAAATGACAAGAGCAAGAGTGATGTCCAGGCTGCTACAAAGTCCTTCTTTTGTTATTGTGACTGATAATTTCATTCTTGAAAGAAAGTGACCATAACAGTTGCTTCAAGATACAACAAATTTTCAACTTAATACTGTATATAACGATCCTCTGTAACAGCCAAAAATAAGCATAATCATTTACAAATCCTCAAAATACTACTACATTAAAATACTGGATGTGAGTGCTTTCTATTTTTTTCTGTCTGCATCGGTTGAGAGCAGTCTTTTCTTTCCCTCCATCTGTTACAGCCCGCCTTTCTCCTCTGTGGTCGGCCCATTAGCTGGGTGACCAGTGGACTATGACAGGGTGGCCTGGTCATGGCAGCACACAGCTGTAACATGGATGGTGCCTTTCACATTAGTGTGGTGAACAAGGAGAACAGGAGCAGGAGCTTTTCCATTAGCACCTCCCACGAGCTGCCAAGATCCTGACAGAAAGAGCGAGAGAGGGTAGAGAGAGAGAGAGAGAATGAGATTGCCCATGTTTTCAAATGGCTGCTTCTTAACAGTATGGCAGTGGCCTGAGCCAAGCTGTATGCAGGACTATTACTCCATATTAAGACTCTGAGAAAGTGGGAAAGTAAAGGAAGGAAAAATGCAGGTAGATGTGTACAAAAGACTTCGATTTAAGCTGATCAAGCGTTAAGGGTTTCCTTTGTCACAATATTTAGTTTCAGAATGAAATTAATATTTTCAGTAGTTAACAGGTTTGGACTGTAGGAAGACTAGTTCACTACTGTAGTCTTTCTGCAGGAAGGCCTTTCCTGAAGTTGTCTGGATGGCAGCTGCTCCAAAACCTGCATGAAGCATTCCCGAGGCTTTCGTAGATGTACCTTTGCTATGTGCACTAATGCACCTCCATACCACCACAGATGCTTTCTTTGAACTGTGAACGACTGATAAAAAAAAGGCTGAAGGCCGGATCGATCGAGAATTTCAGATTTTTATTGGTCACACTGAACCACATGTTATCTCAGTCAATCTCAAATAAGCTTAGGCCCAGAGAAGCTGTTGCCATTTATGGAATTTTATGTCTGTGAATAATTGTTTTAATTAGATTTCTTTTTAGATGTGTTTTGAGGGATTTTAATCCTTGTGCCTTATATGGAGAATGGCTGAACCAATTAGGGATATTATGTATGAATTAGGGGGTTAATGTGAGTATTATGGCTGCAGATGATGAATTTGAGCATATATAAAAGCCAACAAAAAAACAAACATTACTTTTGCTTGTCTTTATGGTAGATTCAGTCAAACAAAGAGTTAATATGATTTGCAAACCACTTAATTTTGTTTTATATACATTTTATACAGTGACACAACCTTTTCAGAAATGGGGGTTTGATAATGGTCATAATGTAGATTGTATAATATAATATGTCATCAGCATTCAAAATAAATTCATTTGACTGACGCACATGCCAAAACAATCATCATAAAATTAACTGATACTTTATCCAGCAGGTTTGTGTGCATTTGTTTGCGTCTGATGTGTGATTTCCTAGAATGTTACGTCTTTTCTCTTCCTTTTAACTTCTTGTTTTCCAAAGTCTTGAGGTATAATTACAACAGAGCTCCTGAAATGGATTGCTGAGCATTTCATCAATGGTTTACTTTTTAAAATTTATTAGTTTTCTTCTTCATCTGCGAAAGGGAGCAGTGGCGTCTCTGTTGATAAAGTGATCAAACGGCGACGGTCTCATTTGCTGTGATCACAGGGACACAAGTTCTCAAGCCGAGTCTACCTGGTTCTTTCTTTATTTCATCTTTTTTTTTGTTTTGTGTTTCAACGTCTCCTTCTTCTCCTGTCGGTTCCCTTGTAATTTGACATGGAGATGCTCGTTATGGCAGATCAAAGACAGCCATCTGTGGTCTGTCAGCCTCACTGAGACAAAGTGGGAGGCAAGACGAGAAGATCTGCAACATGCATATATCAGAAAGGATGAGACAGAGAGAGAGAGAGAGAGACAGAGAGAGAGAGAGAGAGAGAGAGAGAGAGAGAGAGAGAGAGAGAGAGAGTCAATGAGATATTCATGCATTAACAGGCTATGGCAGAAGAGTGTAAGGAAAGAATTTACCTGCAAAATGGAAAACTAGAAGAGCAAACAAAAGAAGGAAAGAGAAAGTTTTTGAGAAACGGGCCAACAGATCTAGCAAAAAAGAAGAAAAAGCAAAGAAATAATAAGTGTGTGAATCAGCCTGTGAAATTCAGCTCGCCTTGTATCAGTTTATTTAATTATCGAAAAGACTTTCCTCCCGAGAAGAAGAAAGTTTAACTGACTAACAAATACTCCGTGGAAATTCCTGAATCTCTTTATTGCTGGTGACTGTCTAATAAGTGCTTCTCTGATAAGTGCATGTGCAAGACTTTATATGACAGACAGTTGTTGCCCAATGATGAAGGGCACGCATTACATGGAATAAGGCAGGAATGGACAGGACAGGACACTCCAGGAACATAATGGTACAAGCTCATCATTACACAGGACAAGACACTGCAGAGGCAAGGCCATAAAGTGATTGAACTCTCTCTAGAGAGATAAAAGAGATGAGAATGACAGAGTGAGGTACAAGGGATGAAAGAGTTGTGGAGAGGACAAAAGAATGAGTGAAGGAGGGATGAAATAGGAGGACAACTCCACTCAGAAAGACCCTATCCCTCAAAGTAATGATGATGTCTTAGTTGGTTAAAAAGCAGTGTTAAGTATTGGCCGTGTTGAATATCCGGGAGAGCTGGCTTGAAGAGACGGATGACTTCTTAAGTAACAGCATCCTGATAGATATGTTGGCACAGGAGCCGAGCATGACGCTTACTGTAAGGAGGAGAGGGCGTGAAATATTACAATGGCAGGAATAAGAGAAGGGGAGGGTTGGGAGAGGAGACGGGCTGATAGTTACACTTCAGTCACATATTTATTGTGATTAAAAGTTAAATAAAGTATCTTATCAATAAATCATATTTTTAATGAAAAACTTAACCCTTGATTGCTTGGAGAAAGAACAGCTGACTAGTCCTGGTCTGATCCTGCTGCTGCTTCCCTCATGATAACAGGACAACCAGATATCGCACATTATAACTGTAGGATTAGTTATGTTATGTACATGTGTACATGGAGAGCAAGGGCGATCTGCAGAGCTGTAGTAACTACAGAGGGATAAAGTTGATGAGCCACACCAAGAAGACATGAGAGAGTTGTTGAAGCTAGATTAAGAAGAGAGGTGATGATAAGCGAGCAGCAGTATTGTCATGGATCGGCTGTGTGGCAGGCAGGAAGGAGGACCCCAGTGCAGGATACGCCAGGCAAAGGTTAACTTAAAATCCACTTTATTTTCAAACCGTAAACAAAAGACCGGACTGGACGGGACCAGTGGCAAAAGTGCAGACAGGAAAACCAAAACACTTGACTTGAACAGAGGCAAAACCATAAATCCAGGCAGGGCGCGCACGCGCACACAGTAGGAAAACAATGACAAGAGAGGAACTGTGTTACTGCGTGAAGAAGTCAGGAGCAGAAATATGTGAGGGTGGTGCAGGACATGTTTGAGGACATTGAGACAGTGGTGAGGTGGGTGGTAGGTTCGAGGTGGGTGTAGGATTATTCAGGTATTGGTTTTGAGCCCCTTCTTGTTGACAGGTGAGGTCAGGCAGGATCTGGACAGTAGGGAGCAGGTGGAAGTGAGCCTGGAAAGAAGAGGAATGAAAGTCAGCGGAGGCAGGACAGAATACATGTGTGTGAATGAGAGGGAGACAGGTGGAACAGTGAAGCTGCAAAGAGCAGGGGTAGTGAAGGTGGAGGTGTAAATACCTGGGGTCAGCCATCCCAAACAATGGAAGGTGCACAAGAGAAGTGAAGGAAAGAGTAGGTGGAGACGAGTGTCGGCTGATTTGGCAGTAAGAGTGAAAGAGAAGGTTTACTAAGTGGTAGTGAGACCTGCTGTGATGTACGGTTTGGAGACTGTGGCACTAGGAAAGGGACAGGAGGTGGAGCTGGAGCGGGCAAAGTTAAGGATGCTAAGATTTTCGTTGGGATAACCAGGATGAACAGGATTATAAATGATTATATCGCAGTGACAGCTCAGGTCGAGTGTTTTGGAGACAAAGTTAGAGAGGTGAGGTGTAGATGGTTTGGACATGAGCAGAGGAGGGAGAGGGGGCTGCCAGGCGTGAGGAAAAGAGGAGGACCACAGAGCAGATTAATTAAAGTGAAGGTGGGCATGCAGAGGGTTGATGTGACAGAAGAGGATTCGGACAGGGTGAGGTGAAGGTGATCCTGGTGGTACCGTGCAAATCACACAGAACTTTGAACCAAGAGATCTGGATGTGCATCCTGCACGGGCACACTGTTTTTGGTTTCATTACTTTCATTTTTTTAGTTTTAATTTGTCTCTTCATTGGTTGTTTGAGGTTTTGTTAACAAAACAACTTGTTTCCGGCTGAATTGCCAAAACACCGCAATTTTTCTTAAGCAAGAATTATCCTGTGCTGCCTTGGGCCCTGCAGTGAGCATCACGAAAATGTAGTGTTTTTCCTGCGGTTCTTCAACAAATCTGCATAAATTAGCAAGGCAAGCATGTTATGTATTTAGAAGCATATTGCTGTATTATGTACTGAATCCTGGGTTTCTCTTTTTGTAACTTTAATATCAATTTGGGGTCCACCATCATCAAGGTGTGCTCCTAGAATGAAAGGTCTCAACACTTTGTTGGAAATAGGTTTCATGAAACAATAACCAGAGCTGGAATTCATCTTCAAAAAATTTTTTCCAAAACAACAAATTCAAAATGCCTGAAATTTGAACGTTTCACTGGCACTTTTTTTGGGAGCATGTACATATTAAATATCTGAAAGAGAACCTTTTATTTCCATTTAATATGCTATGTTTGAGAGAGAGAGAAAACCTGAAGCTTACATTTGAAAATATGTCCATTTATCATCACCTTTAGACTGCGCTTACCCTCGAAGGGTTATTTTGTCTGATGGGACTGAACCAGCCCTCCTCCCCAACCACTCCAATAAGTGTTTTTCAATTACTGCTGTCAGCCGGTAATCATCCAGTGATGAATAGTGTGATATTCAGCCTTTATATTCATCTGCCTTCTTTGTTATATTGTTTCCAGACAAGGCTACATGTGTGTGTGAGAGAGAGAGCAGAAAGTGAGGTAGCCTAATATATTTTTCCTATTTACAAAGTATAGAAAGTGAGATTAAATGAACTGCAAAGTTAATGAATTTTGCCTTGTTTTTTTTTTATTTCCTAACACAAACAGATATAAATGCTGCCTTTCTGAACAATTAAACAGCCCATTGTCATTCCTGAAGAAGAAGCTGGAGATTTTATTTGGATCAAATATTTATGATAATTACTCACTGTCATAATTATTGCAGTTTAATTTCTCTTTTCCTGTGCTTTTCGTGCAAACAACAAACACAGACACACAAACAAAAGTGCCCCGATCTTGTCTTTAGAAGCATTATGTAAATGCAGTATTATGCAGAAAGCATGTAATTGCTCCAAACAAGGCAAAGCGGACAAGGGCAGCACTAATTTTATTATTTTATTTTAGGATCCTTGCAGCCAGAGAACGCTGGTCAAATATTAATGCTGTAAAAACTGTAAGAAAATAAAATATTAGCATTTAAATGGTTACCTAATGTACATGGTAGGAAGAAAAAAACAACACATTAAAAAATGTATTAAGTATTGTGACTTGATGGCACTGCCGTGCATTGTTGGAGGGTTAGGGGAAACTCGTGGAGGTTCCAGCTTCCTGTTCCTGTTTACCAGCCTTGTTCTAAGTAACAGTCAGATGCCCACATGTGCACAGAAACCGGCTTTACAAGCTCCTTTCCTTACTCATTTCCTATCAGTAATAGGCCACAGTCTTTATTTTGTGCTGCAATGCAACCAAAATTTTACATACTGTAAACGTTGTCTTTTTGATCACATTTTGTCCACCATGGAAACAGTTTTTCAACGAAATTAATCATATTTATTAACTCTACTTTCATCACAGTTTAGCAGTCCTAAACTACAGCATTTTCCTGACATGAAGCATATAGTAATAACTACTTGCAGATGCTGGATAAAGCAACATTTTCTTTATTATTTCATTTAAAAAAAATGTCATTAGCCCATAGAGAGTAGAGATCAGCAGGTAAATCCAGCTATGCTTCTGCAGTACTGTGGCATAAGAAACAGTCACTTTAGTGTCAGAACAGGTGTGTGTGTGTGTGTGTGTGTGTGTGTGTGTGTGTGTTGTTGTATAAATAAGGACCCACAAGGCAGAATATTCTGAGCTTTTGGTAGAGGAGAAGTAGACACACTGGGTGTGTCCAAACTTTTGACTGGTGCTATAAATTAAGAAGAAAAAGACAAACAAACAAAGGCTAAGAGGAACAAAAAGGTCACAAAGTAATATCTCTGGGAAGCACGCAAATGATCATTCACAACAACCTGAGAAAGAGTGAGATGTAGATAAGATAGATAAGATATGGACACACACTAAGGAGTAATTGAAAAAGTAAGAGAAAAAAAAAGAAGAAATGAACAACAATCATTACTGAAACAAGGAGAAACTAAAACATAAACATAAATAATTAAAAACGAAAAGGAATGAATTCATTTACTGAAGGATGTGTGTTCAACTAAAGACATACACAAAGCATATAGGGGACAAAATCAGGGAATGAAATTGCAGGACTGGCAACTATGGTCCAGTTTTACAGCCGTGTTTTGTGGTGTGCTTACTGTAATATACAACAGAAGTTTCTTTCTGTAAATTTTATAACACTACGATATATGGAATATAAGCTCGACTTGATACTCTAAACCTTAACAGACAAAAAAATTAATCAAAATCTGAACACTAAAAATCTGAAATAACCATCACAGAACTTTAAATGAATGAACTCAAACATTTACCTTCCTATGACTGTTCGTACTTGCCAAAGCAAACAGAAACTGTATCGTACTGTAAACATGTATAGTTAGTTGCTCTTTATACACTGCTCAAAAAAAATTAAAGGAACACTTTGAAAACACATCAGAAAAAACATCATGCTGGATATCTACACTGATATGGACTGGGTAATATGTTAGGAATGAGAGGATGCCACATCTTTGTGGAAATGAAAATTATCAACCTACAGAGGGCTGAATTCGGATACTCTACAAATGAAAGTAAAAGTATGATGTGGGAGACTGGTCCATTTTTCCAAAATTTCACTGCAGCAACTCATAATGGTACTCAGTAGTTTGCATGGCCCCCACATGCTTGTATGCATGCCTGACACTGTCAGGGTATGCTCCTAATGAGACAATGGATGTGTCCTGGAGGACCTCCTCCCAGATCTGGACCAGGGCATCACTGAGCTCCTGGACAGTCTGAGGTACAACCTGGCATTGTTGGATGGACTGAAACATAAAATCCCAGAGGAAGAACCCAGGACCCATTGCACCAGTGTAGGGTCTTACAATAGGTCCAAGGATTTCATCCTGATACCTGATGGCAGTCAGGGTTTTGTTGCCTAGCCTGCAGAAGTCTGTGTGTCCTCCATGGATACGCCTCCCCAGACCATCGCTGACCCACCACCAAACCAGTCATGCTGAATGATGTTACAAGCAGCATAACGTTCTGCACCGCTTCTCCAGACCCTTTCACATCTGTTACATGTGCTCAGGGTGAACCTGCTCTCATCTGCGAAAAGCACAGGGCACCAGTGCTGGACCCGCCAATTCTGGTATTCTATGGTAAATGCCAATCAGGCTCCTTGTTGCCAGTGAGCACAGGACCCACTAGAGGACACTGGGCCCTCAGGCCACCCTCATGAAGTCTGTCTTTGATTGTTTGTCAGAAACATTCATATGCTATGCTATACTTAAAAAGTGTTCCTTTTTTCTGCAAAGACATCAACATTTACAGTATCCAATGTTATTCCCATGGATCTATACACCACTGGTGTATTGATACAACAACTTGTTAAAAAGCTAAAGAGAATTAAAACTCATTTTCATTTTGATTACACTATGAGTCAGTAACTCCAACGCACATATCCACAAAACTGCAGACCTGTGAATAATACAAACACCTGCAGACATCTACAGTCGTGATGTTTTCTTCAGCCATTTCTACATGGTAGAAATCTTCCCAAGTCATTTCCTAGAAACAATAAAGTAGAATACATGTACAGGCAGAGGAAGGACTCCCTGCCCTCCTCCTCCTCCTCCCTTTTTTGCGCTCCTGTTTTCCCTCTGGTCTCCATCTATCACATCCAGCGAGTACCACAGGCCACTGACCAAGCCTGTCCTCCCGTCATTAGCCCTGCGTTCTCCCCACGCGATCCATGTGGCTACCCCTGTCTCCTCTCTCCAGCCCGACACCCCATAATAATATCTCTTTCAACCTTCACACCGTGATAAATAGGAGTGCATAGAACAAAAGGGATGGCGAGGGAAGAGGGAGGGAGAACAGGGGGACGTATAAGAGAATTGGGATGAAGAAGGGAAAAAAGGAAGGTGCTGATGTGGTCCCTGTGTGTGTGCAAATGTTACAGCAAGCTATGTGTTTTTGTGTGTTTTTCTTTAAGACCACTAAATATCAGGATATATGAACAAATTTTATACTGAAAATCATAATGCAGCAGCCCTTGCATATTTCTTAAGCTTAACTTTGTTGAACAATATTAGGAACAAGACACTAAATCACACACAACTATATGAGTAGATGAAATGACTTGTGCTGAGTAAAGATGCAGGGATCCCGCTGAAGCCATACCGCTAATGAACCAGGGCACTTATTGGGCTTGGCATAAAAATGATGGTGGATGCTAATTTTATGCATGTCCAAACTAGCGCTGTGACGGGACTGCCTGATAGCCAAGTGGTTAAAGAACATGGCTCAGTTCCTAATGCCTTTCAGGACTGAATTTCCAATTCTCTGCTGTCTAGTCTTTTACTGTGTGTACTTTTCCGTGCTCTCTTTCTCCACATTTCCTGTACTTTCAACAGTAGGACTCCCACCAGAGAGCCTAGAAATGAAAATACCACGACGCGACGCTCGAGCACAGCGGTTAATTAATAAGAAATGTAAACAATTTTACCCATATGGAAATATCAGTTGCTTTTCTTTGTGCAACATGTTAAATTATCCATTAAAAGTACCCAAAACTCCTTTTAAATGACAAAAGCCAGCAATGTAGCAACAAACAAACAAAAACTTTGGGGCAGAACGTGACTGAGCAGAGCACAAAGGGATGTGATCATTTTGTGTGGCATTTGGGGCTAAATTTAAATTCTAATATAATATAAATACAGGGGATGTCACTATTTTTACCTTTCAGATATTTATCTTCATCTTTTGATTCATCTACTGGTATGTATGGATAACATCTGAATGCAGATAAGATATTATTTCTTTAACACTGTTACAACTGCTGCCACTAAGGTATCTCTGGCAAAGGTTCCTATGACCCCACAAATTAAAACCCCCTCACGTTGCTTCACGGGTCTGAAAAAAATAGTAAACATAAACTTTTGAGAAAATCAAAGAACGCTGTGTTATTTAAAACCATAAAAAGTATAAGAGTAAACTGTACTCTGACGTGTAAGGTTGATTATGCTTGTTGGATTATCTAGCAGCGTCTTTTGATTCATCTAATGGTACAAATAATGATAATAATAAAATAAATCAACCCTCCTCAGTTTCTCCAAGACAAAAACAGGGAGATGAAATCATTACACAGGTTCCCCTGAGACCTGTTTAGAGTTTGATGTTTAAGTTGTAATTAAAAAGTCTCCTGCTTCTCCTCTTTCTCAATCCTTGCTCTCATAACATCTGTGTGATTTATTAGCACACCCATGAATTAGTCTTTTTTTTTTCACCCCCTCTGTATGAAATCCATGTGTAGTATTTCATTTGAACAGTTAAGCAGGTCATTGTGTGTCCGTGTGTGTTAATGTGCATGCTTTGATCAGTGTCGTGCTATTTTCACGTGAGGTGGAAAACTGCGTTTGTGAACCGGTTGTCACATCTTTATCACCTGCTGAGAGGAATCCTACTGAATATTACTGGAGCTGGGTTGTTATGAGTGTGTGTGTGTGTGTGTGTGTGTGTAATTGTGAATTTGGATGTTTGGGTTGCAGGGTTACCTTTAATATCAGTCTGGAGTTTGAGTGTGAGTAATTTGTGGATAGAACAATACGTCATGCCTTGTCAGGAGCAGAAAGCTTATTAATTAATTTTCTTCTTTTGGATGTAGCTCTAAATGCTGCAGAACTTGCTTTGACTTCCTCCCTCTCTTCTGCATATTCCCCCATTCCTCCCTTCCCTCTGTCTATCCATCCTTGCCGTCCTGTGTCTCTCCCCAGCTTGATTTAAGAGTTGCCCTCATCGCTTTGACACATCGGTATTTCTATCAGAGCAGATTAGAGCTGTGTGTGTGTGTGTGTGTGTGTGTGTGTGTGTGTGTGTGTGTGTGTGTGTGTAGAGAGAGAGAGAGAGAGAGAGAGAGATAGAGAAGGATATCATGATGATTCAAATATAATAGCTCTGTATTGCTGCCTTCCCTCTGTAACTGTACAGTTCAGTCGGAAAGATTAATATGTGTATAAGTGTGCGCATCTCTACTGTTGTGTGGCTACACATTACAGCACAGGACAGTAATATCTGCCATGCATATATTATCCTTCCTCCCTATTATCCAGAAATCACAAGCAGAAGAATTAAAGTGAGCCTCTGCTCAGTCTTGGTGTTTCTGAGCAGACCAAAACTGCTCTGCCCCCCCCCCTTTCCCCCAGTCAGAGGTTAAGACAGCAATCAGGCCAGAACCGCAGATGGAGGCAGACATTTTAATATTATTTTAATATTCAGCACGGCTGGTAATTGTTAAAGGACAGTTCAGTCCTTACTCCTTTCCATCAAAGTCTCAGCAATTGTGCCAAAGGCTGCAAAAGCATGCAGACGCTGAAGCTGTGATGCGGGGAGAGAAAATGAAACAAAGACGGGAAATTGGCTTCTGGAATGCCAGCTGGACATACATAAAAAAAAGAATAAAATTAAAACAGAATAAAGAAATGTCTTACTTTTCTTTTTTTAATGTATCTTAAGACAACAAACTTAAAATTATATAATTTTAAGTTTGTTGTCTTGTGATACATTTAAAAAAAAAAAGTAAGACATTTCTTTGTTCTGTCTATGTTCATATATTATGTTGCTTTTCCTCAAAAAGTGTCTCCTAGAAATGATTCATTTTTACCACACATTGCTGATTATTTGGAACAAATGCCACATTCATAGCAATAAGCTGAGGGATAACATGGCTCTCCTTGGAGTGTTCATTATCCATCATGATGAAGTTTGCATCTCTGATAAACCGTCTTATCCAGGTGTGTATTGTTCACATCTCAGCCGCACTTCTAGCAACCTGAAACAGTCTCACAATGCATTTCTTTATTTTTGCATCCTAGCACTCAGACTTCCACACGGCAAAGAGTGTTTATCGTATCATCATATCGTGTTATTTTCAGTGGTTTGATTTATCATATTCATAAAGTAGATCAACTTATAGCTCTGAATAGGGGTCTTCAGTATTACAGCTCCTGTTATTGTTGATGTGTAAATACATATTTAAATACACATTTAAAATTCGATATCTGCGATATATGCTGAATACCTTTGGCGAAAAACAAAACACAAAAGGATTAACTTGTCACTCAAAGCTGAGCACAGCTGTGCAGCACCAGGTTTCGCCTGGCTCTTCTGAGTTTTATAAAAAGCTGAACCCTTAACGTTCACAGGTTCACCAGGTTTTCTTTATATATTCATATTTCAGTGTCCCCCAACCCCCAAATAAATGTAACAACACTAGAGCTGTTTTTAAAATGCTTTTACCACAACAAACAAAATTACATTCACTTGAACTCATATTAATTAAAAAAAAATATATCAAATTCTTAATGTTATTCCAATTTTTGACTAAATATTTTGCTAAAAGAATCCTTTTAGTCCACAGAGAAGGGAAACACACGTTTTCTTTATGGTAGACATGTAGACTACAAAATCACATGTCAAACCTCATCACCATGTGCTTTGAAAAGGACAGAATACAACTTTGATTAAAGTAATTTCCCTGCCTTGAAGCAGGCATCAGAACTGCAAATCTCAAGTGGCCGAATGAAACAGTGCCAGCTGAAAAATAAAGGGAGCTGACACCAAAATAGCCTGCCTGCTCTGCATGCTCCTTGCTGTTATGCATCAATCTATCAGCCAGCCTTATTGCTATTCAGATTACACACAGCGCACACACACTATTCAGATTAGAGGCTAAAGTGTACGGGACATTGAGGGGTGCAGCGGCGACACGAGTGACCTTTTCAGTCGCTGCTGGACACCTTGGGTTGGTCGTGAATCCATCTCCGCGAACTGGTGTGATAGGCGATTTCTTGAAGCCTTTCCAATGCTCTTCAACTCTGCTACCAGGATGTTGTAAGGTATACACACGACACGTGTTCACCTGTGTACTGTTGTATTTTCTGCTGCTTTTTTCAGATACTTCTGGATATTTTAGCCTGGCCTTGAAATACACTGACTGTAACTGAAGTGTGATAGCATAGCTACACAGCTTTGGTGATTTACATCAAGAAAATCTGTAAGTGTATTTGTAAGGCTGTTGTGTTAACAGTGAACAAACCTTCCTGCAGACTCACAGCCTACATCTCACAATAACGCTCTTTACTTTTAAGATTAAAGTGCCGTTTATTCCGAACAATTGCTAAAGAACCTTTTAAACGAAGTTCTGAACTAGCTGGTTCCACATAGAGCTTTCTTCAAAGTCGTTCCTCAAAGAACCATTTGTGATTGGTTCTTCAGGCTTTCTAGCATTTGCAGGAATTGTTAACGGATTCTTTGTGGAACCAAAAATGGTTCTCATGAGACATCACTTCAAAGAACCAGTTTTCGATTCCAGGTGGTATTTTTCTGAGTATATGTAAAAGGTAAATGTAACCAGGGCTTCTGTTTTGCAGCCTTTAGTTGAGCTTTTTTGGCTGTCATCATCTTGGCTTGTTAAAGCAGGAGCTGATAATTGAGGAGTGTCTAAAGGAGAAAGTAGCCACTGTACTCATACTGGGACTTTTCAGCCAGTAGCCTCATACCATGAGGTGAATTACCATTACCCATTAAAAAGAGTGCTGCTGACTGATAGAACAGCATTTAAAGGGCCACCCTTACAACTAGTTTCAGTTATGCAGTTTAAAGTCTCTGCATTGTAAGTATGTGGCTGCGTTTGACGGCTTGTCTTTGTGGCAGCTGATGCAAAATACTGCAACTGTTACTAATCATCAAAATCTTAAAGATACTAACTCGTTATTTTTTTTGTTGTTGTTGTTTAGTTGCCAGAGATGATATGTCTGTTTCTTATCATGTTGAAATTTAATGAGGGAAAGAGTGCAGACGGCATCAGTGTTGTTGGACAACTGCATACGACAAACTCCAGTGTCATTAATGATACAATTTCCATTCTGAGGAAGAGACACTTCATAATGAGCGTTGTTAATAATTGTACATTTACAGATGATTAAACGTATAGTAAACAGTTACTTTACAATGACACAAACACTGATAGTATTTACACAGCATGAGTAATTTTATGATTATTTAGGTCATTTGTTTGTGTAATAAAGAAATTATAAACAAATATAAAAATATGAAAATTCCACACTTAACATTCTGGTCGCATTGACACATATAGCAAACGTATGTTAACGATTTGGTATCTCATGTATTTGTTAGTGCTTACCTAATATTTTTGGCACTTTACAATAAAGGTATCATTACTCATCATCTGGCACCCTTTGTCACAGATATTCATAAGGTGTCCCAACAGTAGCCCCATCCTGCTCCCATTTTTCACATATGGATGTGATTCAGGGTACCAAGTGATTACAGTATAAAGCACTTGGTGCCCTTAACCATAATTTGTGACTGTGTGTAATTCAATCCAAATATAATGCTAAAGTCACACCAGGGAAAACAGTGGCTAGAGACCGTGGCACAACCAAAATCGCAACTGTGTGCAATGAACTTGTGATCACAGTCAGTTTCCGTCTTCAGAGTGACTCTGGTGCATCAAAATAGTGAGAAATCCCTCCACAAATAGTGGCATAGTTCCTGCAGGACATCGATATAACTGCAAAATGACATAGGTCTGGGAACGTCAACTGGCAGCCCA
Organism: Pterophyllum scalare; assembly: GCA_024447675.2. Lineage (NCBI taxonomy): Eukaryota > Metazoa > Chordata > Actinopteri > Cichliformes > Cichlidae > Pterophyllum > Pterophyllum scalare. The sequence goes on along the minus strand of JAMQGT020000485.1, from coordinate 10,728 downwards.
CGGGCCACATCCGGCCCCCTGAATAGCACTGCCACAGGTACTGTACGCCAATCAATCGTGTCGCGTCGTAACCTGTTAAATACCCGTCTCTGACTAGTCTGAATTATCAAAAGCCTCCAAACGCCACTTCCCATTGCCTGTAAATGGCTCCGTGCCCCTAAAACCAATCAGAATGCAAGATTGGACCATGTGATTTCAAGAAATTACTAAAATTTACCGTAAGATCCAGTGGCAGTGGCACAGTGGGTAGGTGCTCACCTCGCAACCGGAGGGTCGCAGGATCGAGTCCCCATCTGAGTGTGTGCTGTCATTGTGTCATTGCCTAAGTGTGAATGTGGTTGTGTGGTGGGTGGTGGTCGGAGGTCGGAGGGGCCGTAGGTGCGAATTGGCAGCCATGCTTCTGTTAGACTGCCCCAGGGCAGCTGTGGCTACATTAGTAGCTTATCACCACCAAATACGAATGAATGGTGCACAGAATTGTAAAGTGCTTTGAGTACTGTGAAAAGTGCTATATAAGTCTAAGGCATTATTATTATTGTTAGACTTTTTTTTAAAAAATTCTCTTTTAAAAGGAAAGTGTCCGGGTACATTTAGATGGTTTTACATCTGAACTCTTCATGTTTCTATATTTATTCAAAAATAAACCAACAACAAAAATGGCTTCTGAAGAGTGGATTGGCAATGATAAACTCGTTGCGCTCATGTAACATTTCATTGTTTCCCGTGCTCATTATATCTATAATAAGCACAACTGGAAACAATTGCAGCGTCTCCATAACAACCATCAACATAACAGAGAAGAACATCTAAGTGCAAGCATTGCATATCACGTCATTAAAAGTAGTATAAATTTGAAAGGAAATTTGATATATCAAATAAAAATCAAATAAGGGTGCCTGGGTGCTTTCTGGTGCGGGCAGCGCGGGTTAGAGTCCTGGCCTGTCACCGACTTGCCCCCATGCCTTTCCTCCATTTCCTTGTCTGAATTGGACCATATTATTTTAGAGACAAGTTACTTTCTATTAGTTGACCTATGTAATTACTTTGTGATCCAAAGGGGTCATCACAAATACTAGCAGTCGGTTGTTGAATGGGAAAACAAGGTCCATTCATTTTTTCTAGTTGAAAGGAGGTTGCCATTCCAGGATGAATGAGCCCTAACCAAAGAGCTTTGTAACCCAAACCCAACCAAACAGCAAGTGAAAGCACAGCTAAGCAGGTTCACAGGTTCATAGTCTTTTGATTTACTCGACTGCTACCCCACATGACTACTGATACACTCTTTAAAGCACGTATTATTTTGATTTTTTATTAGCCATCCAAATACAGCTTGGTATGGTGATGATTTACCCAGTATTTATTAGACTTTTATAAAGCTTTATAGTAGGCAGATGCAGTTTTACAGTGACCATACAAACGATGATAGGTAGCATAGGATGATAGGTAGTTCACAAACTAATTAATGATCAGTTAGTAAACATGATTAATTATCATTTGTGTCACACACACAAAAAAAGTTCAGTTTTTTGGTTTAAATGAAAACCTGAATGAAACCAGTTTATGAAACCCTGCATATTTCCATGAAATGTGAAATAACTGCATATGAAGTGAACCTTTATAATGTGAACTACATTATACAACTACATATTCCCAATCACACACACACACACACACGACTGTGAATTCCTTAAACAAGGTTGGTTCTCCTTCAAGCATCCTCAGCCACAGTCCTGGTTAATTATCGACTCTATTAATTTATTGCTTTTGTATATCTGTTCCCTGTGAGCTCTCTAGTGAAACAGACAACATGCAGCTATGCAGAGTTTAATTACAGTGTAACTGTCTTCAGCAGGGACCCGAGGGGAAAGGGAGGATAGTGAAGACACATATAATTACATACACATCAGAAACCATGCCACTTCACCCTATAGGGTAACAAATGCTATTATTGTATTACAAAAAGAATGATGGTGACAGCAGTCAGTCAGTGACTACAGATCCTGTCTGGTCAGATTAATTAATAAATAAATAATTGTGTGGTCATAAGTGGATGGAGATCAATTGAAAAGGTAAGACTTTATGAAGTCTTGATATTTGCTTGGTTCTGTATTGCGTTATTTTTTTTTTTCTTCTGCTTATCCAGTTCAGGGTCAGAGGGGGCTTGAGCCTATCTCAGGTGCCCTAGGCTGAGAGGTGGGGTAGACCCTGGACAGGTCATCAGTGTGTCGCAGGGCTAACACAGAGAGACAAACGGCTGTTCACACTCACGTCCACACCTATGGCCAATTTAATGTCACCTTTTAACCTAACATGCATGCATTTAGAACACAGAGTACCTGGAGAGAACCCCACGGAGATATGAGGAGAACATGAAAACTTCATAGAGAAAGACCCCATGTGACGGTGCTAACCACTGTACCACCGTGACGTCCTGTCTTTATATGGAAAGGTGGTCAGATAAGACACATTAGCTAATGGTTCTTAACAAAATAAAATAAAATATAAATCCTGGGGATCAACTTAGGCCTAACTTATTTATTTATTTATTTATTTTGGCCTGAGTCTTTGGCAATCTTTTCATTCTGGTAATGCTAAAATAGCAACAACTGTGATCCAGCATTTTTTTTTCCCACGTGGTTCCATGAGTGGCACATGATGTGTTCCTGTAAGAGATAAATGTGAACGATTCTAATCCTACGCTGTGCTACAGAATAATAACCTCCAGAAAAAGCCCACAACAGAGACAGAAAAGTCAGCAGACATCTACAAAAAGACATGAGGGGGAGCACAAGCAGCTGATAACTTAATAGAGGGATTGGACGAGGGATAAAAAGGAAGAGTGAAATCATTAGGATGCAAATGAGAGGGAACGATTAGCATGTGTGCGAGAGATTGAAAGAGATACTGTATGAAAGGCGGAGGACAAGATTGAGTCATCTGTGCCTTCGCCAGGGTTTTCCTCTGAAAGCAACAACTGTCACATGCTCCCTGTCAAAGATCCAGGCGAAGGGTGCAATTAATTTTAACAGCGATGACTATTTTACCAGATACCGGAATTTGTTTTACAATGCTGTGATGCACCCCTCTGTCCAAATCATTTCATACAGCATTTTATTAGAAATTAGAAGGCGAGGAGATGCCTCTGTAGGTCTGTTTTTTTTTTTTAAATACAGGGGGAAAAAAAGAGTCAAAGAGACACTGTGTGCAGTAAAGTCCTGAAATGTTATCATTCTATTTTTTGCTAAGAGCATGAAGCCGAGAGCATTGATTGGTCAGTATATTCGACATCTGTGAGGTGGATCGGCTTAAAAAGAAAACAAAAGCCTGAAGGAAGACAGGTGTGATTGTGTGTGTGTGTGTCTTCAGGAGTAACTTCTCAGTCTTAGTGATAATGAATGTGTACTTGTGTGAGAGTGTTGTTAGTAAAAGGTAGATATTTGTGGGCAGCAGGCATAGGTACATGCTGTGTTTTTATGAATCGCATAAATTGGGCCACCATCCTCTGCCTTTGCCTTTCACCTGCTCTGTCATCGCCTTCCTCCCGTTTCGTCTTCCAATGAGGTGAGAGAGTTCGCACCAGTCTGTTAGCCGCCGTCTTAGCCATTGAGTCTCTTCATAAAACAGAAATATGTAGTGGCTCGGGCCAAAGCCACGACCAAATAAAATCCAGCCAAGTGTCTTCCAGGGAAGCCATCCATTCACATCATAAAAATGGCTCTTTATTTGTGTTTTCAGTTCGTCAGTCTGTTGTTGGCTATTTGGCTCATCTTAGGTACTGGGATATCACCCTTCTCCATACCCCCCCCCCACACACCTCTCGTTCTCTCTTCTTTCTCTTTAACTCTGTCTCTCGTCGTCTCCTTGAGTGTTTCATGGTGCATCATGTGAGATTTATTTCCAAATATACTGTCGCAAAATGTACTGTGTGTCTTCTTGTTTTGAGGAGGGATTTACTCCCCGTTAAGAAGAGTTATGTACACTGAGGCGTTTTACACCCTGACTCTTGGTAACAGGGTGTTCGCTGACATATTTCACCAAGGCCTTCGCCTAATCCACATATCAATCCACGGCCTGGAGACACTTTCACACGCATTTACAGAAGAAAGAGATCTCATGGGGTTGACAGGTTTTAGCTCTGCGGTTGTATTTTGTTTGTGAAGTCGAAATTAAAATCCAGATGGAAAATTTGGATGATTTCCTAGTTGACTGAAATATTAGAGATGGAAAATTATGCGGTGTGAATACATTGCATTTAATGAGCACTATATTTACAAAGTTTCTCATATTTAATGTGAGTTCATGTCTGTCAGAGAACTGCTCATAGATATTCTTGCTTGCATTGTCTTAAGATTTAAAATTTAAAAGGCATCTCCTTTCTGCATAAGAGCATTGTTGGTGAGCTGCTACTGATCATGTGGAGCAGAATGTCCTCTCATAGCAAATAAAACAGGATATTTATGACACTTGGTAACACTTAAGGAACCAGTGTGTTCTCAGTGTGAGAAGTCAGCATGAGACATTTTATTAATTTTTTTCCCTTGAGGCTGAGTAAAGTTGTTTTTTTTGTTTTTTTTCTGGAATTCAGGAAATGTGAACCCTGCTCTTTGACGTCAGAGTCTTGCAATCGACACACGCACACGGGGGAGAGTCCAGGAGTCACAGGAAACAATGCATCTATGGGCAGGATGCGATGCAGACGACAAAAGCCGGTGCATGCTCCTAATTCACAGGTTGGAAGTTCACATTTGATCGTACTGTGCTCGTGTCAGATCGCACTCTGACTTCTCTTCTGCAGTTTTCTTTTCAGTAAAATCTTTTTGTTTTTTCAAGTCCATCTGACCTTACTGACCACGCAAAGTGCTGCACACTGTAATCCACAGTCACCTTTTCACATGTATTTACACAGCACTCTATCTTGCACACACGCGCCTATGGACGATTTAGAATCACATGAAATGTAGGAGAAAGCCAGAGCCCCCGGTGGAAACCTAAGCAGGGAAGCCGTGCAAGCTCTACACAGAAATCACCCATCAGATCACTTTGAACTGTGAGCTGTGCAAAGGTGCTCTGGTCGAGTCCAAGAATAAAAAGGTAAGAGTTGAAGGTGAACATAACAGGTTCCCAGGCAGGTGGATGTGCTAATCAGATGATCCTCAATAGATCTGGACTTAAAAATGAGGCGACTGATCTTTTTTAATTGTTGCCTCGAGTCTCTGGGATGTGTCACCATTTCATATTAGAACTGCCCGAATTGTTTCTGCATTAAAGTCTTTTCTTAAGACTCATTTCTGCCCTCTGGCCTTTATTCGAGCTAAACCCATCATGTAATTATTTGTAATCATTTCATTTTTGTTATGTGTTACTTTTTGCTGCCTTGAAGCAGTTTGGTCCACTCTGGTTGCTTTAAATGTGTTGTTTAAATAAACCTGACCTTGACTTTGTTATAACGATGATAGAGGCGTGGCTCTAAAGATGTGGGTGTCTGTCTCTTACTTCACTACTTTGGCCTAGACTGAAATATCTGAAATGCTGAGCTGATGGCCCTCAACGTGTAGTTGAGAAAGCAAATCCTAGCAAGTGTTGCTGTTGTACCTCCAGTAGGCTGATCTCTGTGGTTTTGTGTTATGTAGAAAACTTTACATCAGATGTGACAGATAATCAGGGGTGAATTAGTACACTACACACACACACACACACAAACACACACATGGATACAGTGCTCCTGTCCATGACCTCTGGTATTTACTGTTTAGAGAGAAGAATCTACAAATTAGCGAAATGGTAACTTCTGTGGCATTTTCCTCACACACACAAATAAGGTTAAGCACTCTGTGAACCGTGCACAACCACTGTAAACATGTAAACATCTATTCACACCGCCTGTAGAAAAGGACAAAGGGGCACAATCAATGCCATTCGGCACAGCGACGGACAGCCCAGTCTAAACAGCCGTCCCCATCCCTTCACCAGCGGATCAGTGTGACCACGCAGATGAGCTCAGCGATGTTTTTATTTCATCTTTGTAAGAATGTGCTTTATATTGCCCTCTGTAGTTTCTTCTTTTTCCTTTCCATTTCACTCGCTTCCTCTCTCCCTCTCCTCAGGCTGTGTATTAGGACTCTATGTTAATGACAGTTGACAGATAGTTGAAGGGCATGGGCTGCTCCCTGTCAGCCCTGTTTTGGACTCATAATTATTTCACCAGTGTCACGTCACTGTCACCTTCGCCCGCTTTACACTGTCACACACACACAGACGCACACACACAGATCCCACCCAGCCACCCTGCCTGCTGAGCCTTAAGGAGAGAAAGAGAGTGTGTGCCTGTGTGTTTGTGTGTGTCTGGCTGTCACTCGACCTCAGAGTTGGCCATTTCCCTGCCAAGACAAGCATCGCTGCCACACGGCAACCGTCGCTCTGCGTGCTCGTCTCCGTGCTCGTCTCCGTTGTAACAAACCAGAACCACAGCCTTGTGGCAGTGTGCTTGCATGGTGGATTTTGACTTTCCAACTGAATACCAAAATAATATTTTGGCAAGATGTTGTACAACTGGAAACAGATGTGCTGAGGTCTGCACTGAGAGGAAATTCGGGAGGAATTTGAGCAGCCTGGCAGTTTATTTTAAACAAAGTTTGATCAGCAATGAAAAGGAGCCATAAATGAAGAATGAGCTAAAAAAAAAAAAAAAAATCAACTGTCAGAACAGCAAAAACTGAGAGATATATTCTGGTCTGTGTCATCTGCTATACGATATAAAATGGTTAAGAGTGAATGGAATAAGGTACAGTATGAATGTATGGTTAAATATGGCTTGCAGTCTGAAGCATTTTGAGTGATCAGGAAGACAATAGCACTATATAAATGCCAGTCCATTTCCATTTCAGTTTAATACCCACTGCTTTATGTTTATTATTTATTTAATTTATCCTATTTTGCTTGAAAGTGTCATTGTGGCCTTGGATGGACACTTAATATCAGTGGATGCTTAATATTTAAGATAATATTTATAAATAGAAGCTTTTCTAAAAGTGTGCAATTGATTGCAAAATTTCTGTAAAATATCTTTTTTCCTCCATATTTACCATACAGAGTGGTTATAAAATGTGAATATTTCACAGAAATGATTGCATACACAATGGGATGAACAAATATGGATTCAATGGATTTAGTTCTCTGTAGCAGACTTCTGAGGCAATCGGTTCAAATTATAGCACACTGTTTATGCTGACTTTATCCTAGTCAGTATGCAGTTGGTATAAAGGTTGAATTGAGTGAATGAATCTAAGCATCATCAGCTTAAATTCAAACTCATCTCTGTTACACTTGATGTGACTAAACCGTGACCATGAACACCACAGCAATGTGCACCAGTCCAACACTTTGCTGTAGGTTCACCACAGTGCAGCGGGTTGACCTGTCTATCCTGCACTAAACTCATCATGTATCCTTTTTAAAAATGATTACATGGAAGCTTTAAATTTCCAGTGTTTCAAATGTCCCTGGGCATTTAAATATAACCTCTCTTCTTCCTCTTCTTTCCTGCCCTTCTTACATCTTTAGTTAGCAGACACACTGTGTGACAAACTGCACCTCAAACAGTTTGTATATTTGCAGATATTTGTTGTGCTATTAGAAACATTGCATTTCTGCTGACTGGTGTCCTTCCAGGGCTCTTTCTGGGTGCCCGTGCCTCATGTGGGTGCCCATCACCCACCCTCTGGTGATTCTGGTTTCTGTCATGAGAGTGGGGGCCCTTAAAAAAAAAAAAGAAAGAAATGTTGTATTTTAAATTAGCTGCCACAGCATGTTAATCCATTTATGTTCGCTCCTCTTCAGCAGCCCTAGCTAGATGCTGGATTGCCACGATGACAGCTTACAGATATCTGTACTCAGTCCGGCCTACTTTAACTCCTGAGTGCAGCACTTTAAATGATACCTGAACTATATGTTTTTGTCTCTTTCATCATTTTGTATTGGATGAGCCCCCAGTGATGATACACCAAAAAGACTGCCTTCTATGTGTTATTGTTCCCTCTGTTTAGGCTCAGATTGGTTTAATGTTTGAAGATGCACAGTAATGTGCAAAACTCTCCCCATAAGTGTTGAACTAAAGCAAAAAGTCTGTTTTGAAAATGTAAGGAGTAGCAACTACAGATATTTGTGTAAAAATGTAGGGAATAAAAGTCAAAAGTTGTCAGAAAAAAGTAAAGTACAGATACCTGAAAATACTACTTAAGTACAGTAAATATTTGTACTTTTTACTACCCACATTTGGTCATCTTGTATCTTTTTCACTTAGGTATTTAGACCACTGAAATATGTTAATGATCTGGGCATTAGAGTTGATCTAAAGCTAACATAACATGGCTAAAATCAATAGCTGATATTAGGATCCAGCCTGCATGTAAACAGGGTTAGAAATCAGTTCAGCTTCAGATGTGTTAATCTTTCAGTTAAAAACATAATGTTCCTTAAATGTTGGCAAAAGAAAATGATAATGGTTCAGGGGTTCCATCTATTTGAACACTAAGAGAAATTGTCAGGGGACGAAGAGGGCATCACAGAGTCATGCTACTAAAGACCACAAGTAAATATTCAGCATGCATCATATCATATTATATTTCAGAAACCTGCAAGTAAAACAGCTGAAGCCACTGACAGGACATAAAGTCATTAATCAAAAAATTATTTGTGCATCAGCTTACTCTCATGATGAGCCTGAAATCCTCCAACTCATGATCTTGACATTATCGGAAACACAATAAACTGCAATAACACAAAAAAGTGGACAAAAATATCAGTCCAAACCACAAGGAACAATTTCAGCTTCAGAACTTTTGAATAACAACGGCCACTGTAAGCAAAAAAGAGAGAGAATAAAAACTCAAGTTGAGAGAAGACAAAGAGGACGAGAAAAAGCAGCTTGTGTAGGTGTCAGAAGAGAAAAGCTGAGAACAAAGATAAGAAGACAGGATGGCAGTGTGACTGTCACAGAAACATCTGAGGTAAAGAGAAATGAGAAAAAGATAGAAGATAAGAACAGCACAGAGGAGAGAGAGAGAGATAGATAGAAGCGATCAATGATTTAAACAATAATGCAGCCCTCTGTATTCACTGTCACACTCGCGCTCTCAGCAGCCATCAGGATTGTCTCTCAGGCACACACAAGTCGAGACTGTCCATCTGGTTCACGCGCCATCTTGAAGTCTGTCTGTAAGGTCACCTCCTCCACCACCTTTTCCATTTTCCTCCCTCCACTCTGTTACTCGTTGTGTTTCTCTCACCGGCTGACGTTGGTACTCTGAATACTGTGGCGATGAAACCACTCTTTTAATCCAGTGTTGTTCTACACTTTCTTTCTCTTAGTTGTCTGCTTATCTGTCTATTCCGTCATCGCCTGCAAACCAAGAGGTGCTCTTGCACTCATCCAAAACACAAACACCATGTTTATCTTTTAGTTTTTGGCATATTTTTAATATTTGGATTTGTGTGCACTTCGTGTAAGTTATTTGAAAGCACGAAACGAGTATGAACAAGGGAAATGTCTGCGATTCACCTTCAAAAGACTACACGTGCCCCTCATTTTCACTGCAAGTAAGCCAATCAGAGAGAGAGAGTGTGTTGTGTGAAACCCTTCCTCCCATTCCCTCACTGCCGGCTGCCTTCACTCTTTCCTTTTCTGCCACTTTGAGCCTTCTGTTTAAATTAAGGTGAGCTGACAAACAAATTAAATCTGTCACATCCTGTTTGCATGAACCAGATGGGAAGTCAATATCTGCAGCCATGTTGGTTAGCTAGAGTTCTAATCACACTTCAATGCCATGGCAACGGCATGAGGGTGAGGGGCGAAGGTGAACACGCAGACTTGCACCTTATAGCTGTTGGTCTACTCTCTGCTATATATGCCTCTGGTAACTCTGATTAAAGCAATATTGTTCTGTTGATCTTCCTGTCCTAACTTGTGAGCATACAGTGGCTGAATGCTGGCATTTATTGTTCTGAAGGTCAAAAACAACAGTCATACATCCCAAGACAGGAAAAAGCTAAAAAGCACATATTCTCGTGTCATGGGTTGTCCTAAAAATTATGTATAGAACTTGATTGGACCTCATGATTAGACAATCATTTTGCCATAAGGAGAACAATTGAGCAACAACTGAAAAAAGCAGCTTCACAGGGAGGAACTGAGTGAGAACGACTTTTGTAAATGCCATGAAAAATGCTAGCCAATAACAACTCATGTATGAGGTAAACCAGACTAAAATATTAGAGTTTAAAAGGTTGCTGCTGTATGCTTTAGATGCACGTAGTGTCTGCAGGTTCTTAGATCTGCCTTTCACCTGAGAACTGTGGTTCCCAAATAGATGGCTGCGACATGAGGCTTTAAAGCAAAAAAAAAAAAAAAGGTAAATAAAAAAAGGTATGATGTCACATTGTTTTTTCCATCTTTTATATACAGTTTATGATAGTGCATTTAAAAAACTCAGCACATGTGACTTAACATATGATTTTCATGCAGTTTTCTGAAATTATTATCCTAAGTCTAAAGCATCTCGTATGGAAACAGAAAGGGAAGTTCCCCGTCCTAAACCAAATACACATTTGACTGATTTGAGCTTTCATGAATTTCCAGGTGATTATAATTTCTGTTCATTTTTTTCTTTTTAACAGTAATAGCTCCCTCCTGCACAACTCATAATAAAAAAATCACACACAGCACAGTCATTT